>PVKS010005328.1:0-85836 GCA_004027875.1 Aplodontia rufa | reverse complement strand
AGGATGAATCATATTCAAACTGAACATCATCCCTGGCCCCAAGGTCTAATGTTCGTGTAAAATAAAAATGCATTTAATCCATCTGAGGAGTTCCCAAATTCTTACCTGTTCTAATCTGCTCATAGTACCTATGGCATATTCTGTGTGATTTGGTGCCTTGAAACTTTTTCACTAGGTGAACTAGTCTATAATCTTTAAGCTCATTCTTCCACAAAGTCTCAGCACATAGACAAAATACACACAAATTATTTGCTGCAGTGTAACAAGTGTGGCCTCTACTCCAATTTCGAATAGAATCCTAATCTCCTCTGAAACCTCATCAGTTTGGGTTTTACCGTCTGCACTGCTGTCAATATTCTAGTCATCTCTAACTCCACCAGAATTGCACATTAAACTATTCTTATAGTATTCTATGCTTCTCCTAATCCCCTGCTCAAATTTTTCCTGCAAATCAATTTCAGAGGTTTTTCAACATTGTCTGGTATATAGTAATGGCAAAGTCCTGCTTATCAAAACCAACATTCTGTGTTAATAAATTTTTGACTACTATGATGAAGACCTCGGATAATCATCTTATAAAGAGAAAAAAAATTTTTTACTATGGTTTCAGAAGTTGCAGTCCATAATCTGGTGGCCTCATTGCTTTGGGCAAGGTAGCACATCATGGTGGCAGAGCCTGGCAGAGCAAATCCGCTCACCTCATGGCCAGGTGTGAAAGAAAGAATGTGGAAAGAGGTAGGGTAGCACTATTCCCTTTGAAGGCATGAGCCCAGTGATCTCAAGCCCTCCCAGAATGTCTACCTCTTAAAGCCTCCACTACCTTTCAATAGCACCACAGGGTCAAGATCAAGATTTTAGCACATAAAACTTTGGAGGATACTCCAGCACTGAAGTACAGAATTGCTACAGATATCTTCTGATACAATTAAAAGAATTCAGTGCTAGCCCATCTACATTTTCTTCATTCTACCCGATGGACCTGACAAAATTTAGTACTCTTACTTTCAATAGTTTAAATAAAACTTGACTAGAAATCATGTTTAGTGGTACAATTTACCTATTCACCTAAATCTTCCAGCCTTGTGCCCAGTGCTGTATCTCAAAGCAGAGAAATTTAATAATCTAATTTTCCTCCATATTGATGTGGCATATCTTACATATTCTTTTAGGGAGTCCTGTGGAGTTTTTTCATTTCAATTTTTGCTGTTGCTTCATTGGAATTATTTCAAAGAGTCCCCAAAAGCAAAATGTGTATACAATATGCTTAATAATGTCTATTTCTTCATGCTCTGATTAAAAGAGCAAGATCCATGCTTCAATGTTGCCCCAACGAAGCAATTGTTTTGAAAGAGCTGGTGGTCCCTAATTCTTTTTTTTTTTAAATTTTGCTCTAAATTTATATTTGTAAAAGTATGTGCCAATTGCAATGGGCTAATCTATATCACTTGAGGTTAGATATTAAAATAAAGAAATTTAAAACATACAATATTTACTATGATTAACTCAAAGTAAAAACAAAAATCAGTATAACTTTTATTTTCATTTATAGGCGGGGAAATATGCTCTTCATGAAACTTTCAGTACTCAGGCTGTCTTCTATTCTCTTTTCTCATCTCTGAAGGCTAAATAACCATGAACATAAGTCTAAAAATTGTTCTGCAAAGATTTGTATAAATAGCTTGTGTAACTAGATTACCTTTAACTGCAATGTGAAAGCCTTGTGATTTGTGGAGTAGGACTTGTTTTAATGGTTTTTGACTTTTCATAGCATTTTCCCATTTCAGTGAGTTTAGAGTTCATGAGAGATTGCCTTTGGATATTTTTTAACAACACAGGAATTAGTCAAAGTAACATAATCCTACATTATATTTATTTAATGTGTTGTATAACCTTTATTTATCACAGAGAATTTATAGAGATGTTTAACCTTATCATAAATGTGAAATTCCATCAAACTAAGTTATCTTCAGTGCTTACCCAACTATATTATCATCTCATGAAATTTTAATAAAGTTAACAATAAGGTGTAAATGAGTTCAGTGCCACAAAAGAGCAGCAAAATGAAAGAAGAACTGTGAAATGCAAAGCCAGTGAAATTAACATTTAAAGCAGCAATCAATGAGTATTATTCAGAATTTCAGTGGATGCTAGGCCCTTAGGAAAGGAATTCATAAAGCAGAGTTTCTAAAATTTTAGTTGCAACTTACATAGTACTTCAAAGGAGCACTAAAATCTACTCACTGATACAGATTTAAATCCTCCTTTTGAAAGAACAGAAAATTTTTACCTCACCACCAGTACATTATAATAATTTGACATCTTTGATGTCAAACAGCTTTAAAATAATATCTTTTAAATTTAACAATTCCCTAGCATTTTGGACAGTATGAAGTTTTCTTCAAATCAAGTGAAATGTGAAAGTCAGAGACAAAAGAAATTCTACTTGTTTGTTTCCTGACCCCAGATACTCTCTACTAATGTGTATTCTACTTTGAATAGTACAAGAATTATCTGCCCACTATTAGATTCTGAAATGCTTCTATGCTTACAGAAAATAATCTCTTGAAACAAGTTAAGATTTAGAGCTTATATAGAGTACAATATAAAACAGTGAAATATCACAAAAAACTACCACAGCTAGAATAGCTGAAGGAATTGGAATAAAGAGAGCTAGAATATGGAAGGAAATCTGACAGGTGTCTTTAAACATAGGGTTGTCATATCCAGCTCCTGCAAGTTCTAACACATGGAATTAACATGGAAACAGAATACAACTAATGTTTCAGATTTAGAAAATTAGAAATCCAGTGATGAGTTGCGTTAACTTGTTAGGTGCAAGTTCCTCACAATTGGAAATGTTCAAATAAAACATTTTTTAACACTTCCCAGTATGTTTTCCAAAGCATTGCCTTCATTGTGTACAAGGGTAGACTAGTATAATATGATCGTGTCCCTCTTTATATTTCTATGATTAATTTTATAGAAGGAGATGCTAATATAGTCAATTGCCTTGTAGTGGGGATAACACCCTGATGCTTCATGAGAACAATCTACTGTGGTTTATAATAGATAAAAAGGTAGCTGAAGGCAATGGAAATTCATAAAGGGTCCTAAATATTCGTGGTCCTTTCTGCCTATGTCTGTTTCTTTGTTTGCATGTAAATACTTAAATATATTTTCTGAGCCATAATTAGTACTTTTATGTTGTTCTTTCTTGTATAATGGGTATGGCTAAATATTTTTAACTTCCATATCAGTTTACTCAAGAAAAATATATCAAAATTTTGGAATATTAGATAGCCTTGTGAGTTGAGTTTTCTTCATTTTTGTGACCTGCACCTAATTCAAAGTAACGATGGAGTCAGTCACATTTCTTGTTCTAAGAGAATGTTCTGAGCTTGTTCCATAGGAACCATCCTTAACAGGTTGTTTTTGACAGTTTCTCATTCCAATGTGGGGAGGTCTATCAAGTTATTATGTTTGCTAGTTCCAGTAAGAAGGGAAGGAAAGACATATACCATGTATTAAGCAGGACTGGTTTTTTTGTTTGTTTTTGTCTTTTTTTTTTCTTTTTTTCTGTGACCAACATACTAGAGAAGAATAACCTAGAGGAGCAAAACATTATTTTAGTTCAGAGGTTCAGTCTATGGTCAGTCAACACCATCACTTTAGGAGTAGGTGAGGCAAAAAATCCATGGTGGGAGGGCAGCAGTGGAGGAAAGTTGCCCACTTCATGACATGATCAGGAAGCAGAGAGGAAAAGAGGAAGGAGCCTCAGGTTAGATGAACCCTTCCAAGGCACATCCCCAAAGACCCACTTCCTCCAGCCATATCCCACCTGCCCACAATTACCACCATGCACTCTGTTCAAAAAGGATGGAGCATTAGGTTACAACTTACACAATCTAAACACTTTTACCTCTGAATATTCCTGTGTTAACACAGGAGATTTTGGGGGATACCTCAAATACAACCCATAGTATACTGTGATAAGACTTATTATTTCATTGAATGCTGCTTAACTGATCTTTGAACTCAGGATATCAGAATTTTGATAAAAGCATCAAACTTGGAACTATCCAAATTAAAAAAAACCCTGAACTAGATACTTACCTCAGACATTTAAAAATACAATGCAACAAATTGACTAAATTATGAATGAAGCATTTAAATTAATAAGAAATATGTAATTTCCCCAGAATTTTCTCCATGTGTAATGATAAATATATGAGATATACACATACACATATGCATACAATGATGAAAATACTAGTACTAATTAGGAGGTACAAATTACTAAGAATTAACACTAAACTTTATACAGATATCAAATTCCAATTTTGGCATTCATGCTAATTGATTACTTTCATCTCACTAAGGGAATTCCTGCATATTCTGTTTATATCTTATTTGTAAATTATTAAAATTGTCTAGTTCCCTAAAGTATAATAATCATTTTCTTTAAAAATAATTACTCATTAGTTTTCTTCAATCAATTTTTCATAATAATTTTTGAAGGAATGCATTTAAATACACAAATTCTCATTTCTTTGCCAGGACCTAAAATTTAAGCCTCAATTAAGTTTGTCTTCACATTATATTTTATACAGAAATTTATATACTTCAATATCCACTTTCTAAAAGCATTCATTTTGCCTTTCTATGACAAATTAGTAAAACATATTTTCACTTCTTCCTTCACTATCATTTGAGAGGTCTGTGTTCCCTTTGGTAATTTCACAGAAGTAGTAACAACAAGGAAATGTACTAAACACCTATTTAGCTATTATTACACATATTTATATTTCAGCATTAAGGCAGGATTGCTTTCAGTGCTGATGATTGCATACATAGACCCTGGATAGTTATTTCTTGACTGTGCAGTGGAGTGATATATAAATCTGATTGGGAACCAGACCATAGAGTCTCCAAACTTTCTACAAAAATCTATTGTTATTCAACTGGGTCTTATGTAAATAATATGTAAATTTAAGGTGCAAAAATTCTCATTACCAATTTTCATCAGAAACAATATCAAAACTCAAATAGAAACATAAAATTCTTTACTTTAACCAGACATCCAAACTTAATCACTTTTGGGGGGAATGTGTCAACTATTAAAATCCACCATTACTCTTGAGTATAATGTTCAAGGAAACCCTTGTTCTTGAGTCCATCACTGATTTCAGAACAGTAAGTAGTCTTCCGTTGCCCTTAGTTCCACTTTCTATGGTTTCAGTTACCTCTGGTGAGCAATAGTCTGAAAATATTAAATAGAAAATTCCAAAAATAGACATTGCATATATTTTAAAATGCACGCCACTCTGAGTAGCATGATGAAACCTCACAATGTCCCCTGTGTTCATCTGGAGTGTCCAGCCTATTCCGCTGTATTGACTACCTGTACTTAGTAGTAGTCAGTTAACATTTTGTAATACTGCAGTGCTTGTGCTCAAGTAACACTTATTTTACTTAGTAATAGGAACAAAAGGCAACGATAGCAATGCTTGAAATTCAAATATTTCAAAGAGAAGCTATAAAGTTCTTTTAAATGAAAAGAACAAAGGTCAATATGGTATCTTTTTATATTATTTTTCTTATTTTTATTAGGAAATTTAGTTATTGTGCAATCAATATGATATCTTGAAGTTGGAAGAAAGAGAGAGAGGCAAACAGAGGTACATAGAATGAACAACCACATAACTTATAATAATAAATATTATGATATTTTAATTATTACATTTTATCTCTTGCTATGCCTAATCAATGTTATGATATTTATTATAACTGTGTATGTTTGGAAAAACACAGTATACAGGGTACATATAGTTGCTATGGTTTAAATAGGCAGTGTCCCCCAAAAGTTTCTATTAATGCAGAAATATTCAGAGGTGAAATGATTGAACTATGAGAGCTGTGGCCTATTCAGTTTGAATGGTTTGGGTGGTAACTACAGGCAGGTAAAGTATGGCTAGAGAAGTTGGGTCACTGAGGGTGTCTCCTGGAGTGTTGTTCTTCCTGAGGCAGCTTCCCTCTCTCTGCTGCTGCTTCTTCTTCTTTTTTTTAAACTTGAAAGGGGTAATTTTTTAAAATTTTTCATCTGGCTTATGTTTTCCTCCACTTAATTGTTTATGTGGTGCTAGGGATTGAACCAGGGTATTCAGGGATGCTAGGCAAGTACTCTACTGTTGAGTAACCTCTTCAGCCCCTCTCTCTGCTTCTTGATCCAGCTATAAACTGAGCAGCTCTCTTTTGCTGGGCCCTTCCCTCGTAATGGGTTGTCTTCCTCATCTTGGGCCCAGATCAATGGAGTTGACTGTCTATGCACTTAGAGCTCTGAAACGTTGAACCACAAATAAACTATTCCACCTCTATGTTGTCAGGTATTTTGGTTGTAGAAGAGCAAAAACTGACTAAAGCAATAGGGTGTGGTACTATCCCTTTTTTTTTTTTTTTTTTTTTTTTTTTTAGTTATACTCTGGGTGCAAAAACAGAGAGAAGACATTGGAATAATAATCTCAAATGATTTCTTAGGAAATGAGCAATAGAGAAAGGAACCATTATTTTAATTAAAAAATTGTAGTGAACATGTTTTTCTTTCCTATAGATTTTGAAGATTTCAGATACTAAGGATGAACTCTTGTATTTCTTTCTTAGAGTTGCAGAATGGAAAAGTAAAGCAAACAAAATAAAATATCTTTAGAAATAGATTGGACATCAGTGTTCTTGAACAGCAGTTGCTGAAAAAAACTGACTTTAGTGTTTACTGTGTACTGAACCAAAGAGAAAGCTCCTCCAGAACAAGTGGGAAATATTCAGCACCAGAAAAGTAGATAACATTTCCCCTTTCCATTGCTCATCAGATATGTGATTTTTAGTGGTACGGTGGCAAATTCATGCTTTTCTTTCTCATTTTATTCATTTGTATGTGCTCTTCATTTCTTTTTTCCTCATTAAAGAACACTTTTGCACACATGGACCATAACTAAAATGCCCAAGCCATTTAATTTTTCCATTGCATGGTACATGGTGAATGGTTAAAGACTGCTTGCTTGTACTGCAAGTAGGGCATAGAATTTAGAGGATACTTTGCAAAACTGGAATTTCAAGAATTTTCTCAAAAATATTCATCATGGGGCAAATAGTGGTAACAAAACATGCCTTGTTTGTAAGTCACACAATAATTAAATTGATAATATCAAGCCAAAGAATGGGAAGCCAAAGCAAAATGTATGTTATTGAATTAAAAATGAACTGGAATCACTTCCAACAAGTGTAAGATTTTTATTTGTTTTATTCTATACCTCTCTATTTAAAATTTATCCTTTTACCTACTGATGTGTTATCCCTTAGTGTATTCCTCACATGGAAGGTTCTCACTTACATACCAATCCAGATACAGTCTTAAAACATAGCAGCAAGAAAATGTCAAAGAAATAGCTGAATTTAGAGTGGATATCCTCTGGACTTAAATATGGAGTTTATCTGAAAGACTTAAAATTATTCTTCAGTTTAATGAATGAAATATGATTGGGCTCTGAATTGAAGTTGTGTCATTCAAGCAGAAGTTCAACTTATTGCTGCACCTGATTCCAGTTAAATCTTTTATGAGACAGACAACTGGAGAAATTTAAAGCTGCTACCACAAGAACAGCATCCAAAACACCTCCAGATATGATTTTATGCAATATCATAGCCCATAAAGCTGAAAATGCTGTTAAGGACCAAACGTATTTAACGTGAAATAATAATTTTAAAAGAAAAAATAAAATACATATACTCTATTCTTCTTTAGCTGTATGAATGTATTTGGATTTATGTAAATCTAAATTGAGTTGACAAACAGCTTGGACATATTTATTTGTACTTCAATGTGAATACTATTTATTCAGAATTTGTACAAGCTCAAGCAGCAAATAATGGTATCTAATTTTTTAGATATAGAATTTTTGTTATTGCAGTTAAAAACTCTCATAAGTGAACATAACCAATTTTCATTTATTTCAAACATCAACAACCACAGACTACAAAGAAGTCAAATCAGCATTTTCCTCCTCCATATTGCTCCTTTTCATTCTATTTTTGGTTTAGTTAACCTTGATGTGAGGCAAAGAGTTGGTTGTTGGATGGCTTGGGGATACAAAATTAGTTTAACTCTCTTTCAAGTCCTCACACATATAAAATGTTTCTTTCCTATGTGCATGTGTAACATGCAATAAAAGAAAATGACCCTGTAATAGGAATGATAATACCTAAGATATAGATTAGCATAGTTTTTTCCAAAGTACTGTGGACATTTCCGTTGGTAAATTTAACACTTGCAATTTTGACTGTTTTCTCAGACTCAAATAAGGTGTGTTTTTGCTGAGAAAATGAGTGAAACCCTTATGTCAGGAGTAAATGCACATGAGTTTCACTTACTGCTGAGGAGTCTTTACCAATAAAACGGATTCTTCCATTTTTCTTTACTCATTTTTAAGTTATGAATATAGTGAAGTGGTTAAGTATATCTTTTCCATTAAAATGTGAGCTGTTAAAAGAAGCAAGTGCTCTTTCTGGTGGTATATTGAAGATATTTGCAAATACTAGCATTGCTGACATTACTGATATGTTAAATCCAAGAGATTCCTGCGGTTCTTAGGGAATGATGCCTGTTCTCAGTTTTTTTTTTTTTTTTTTTTTTTAAAGAGGGAGGGACAGCGAGAGAGACAGAGAAAGAGAGAAACAACTTTATTGAGTTTTTCACATGGCCTAAGTTGCTCCAACACTCAGTTGCGTACGTGGTGCTGGGGTTTGAACCCGGGTCCTCGTGCTTGCCAGGCAAGCGCCGAAACCTCTGAGCCACCGCTCCAGCCCCCTGTTCTCAGTTTTAAGGACAAATTATCTGTTAAACTCGATAAGCTCAATGTTTAGACCTCACAATTATAGAGGCCTATCAATGTGTACAATTTTTAAAAATGTATTATAAAAATAACTTGTAAGGTAAAGGAAATGTTTTAAAATATAATTGATATAGTCATTTTATGCCAACATACTTTAAAATGTAATATTAATATGTTTGTAGAGGAAGAGGCCTGTGAGGGACAGAATGCCTTGGCTCTGTGATAAGGCATCCCTGTTACTGTTGACCTATAGAAATAACGAAAGAGGGAGGGGAGGGAAAAAAAAAGTGTTCACACAGTGCTATAATATTTGGTTCTTTAGATTCTGGACATTCCAAAAATAAATTTCAACCAATTTATCAATCATTCATTGGATGAACTCTAATTTCCTTCAAGCTGAAGTGATAGCTATAAAGTGAATACATTCCAGAGATTTTCAATCAGTGGCCAAAACAATATTCTATGCTGTATTCAAGTTAAAATTGCTATTCTGTGAAGATCTGTTTCATCAGTCAGTCTCTCAATCAAAGACAGGACTAGTTCTTCACTTTGCTGCATCCCAGGTTAGATGATCTGTGATGATATGATTGCTCCAATCATTCATCTGAATGCAGCACCTGGTCCCTCTTCAATATTTTATGAAACAGAGTATTTCTGAATGAAGACACCACAACCACCACTAGCAGATGCCAAATGTATTATGAGACAATTTTATGAAACTATATATGGATTTCTGCACATGGTTATTAGCACTGTTTTTGAAGGTTGAACATGGGACCAGCATAGGAAAATGCAATTCTTGCCTGGGCTTTCTGTATTGTCTCTGATTTTGACCAAGCAATATACTTCATCTTGGATTGCATATAGAATGATGCATTTGACTTAACATTATGGTACATCAAATAAGCAGACATGGCAATGATCTCAACCATATGCTGAATCTGAATCTACAGAAACTGAACTCATAAATATAGAGAATAGAAAGGTGACTATCATGTGGTGGTGGGGTGTTGGTCAAAGAATACTAATTTTTTTATTTATACATATATATATATGTATATATATATACATATATATATATAATATATATATATTATATATATATATATAATATATATATATATATATATATATATATATATATACAAGATATATATCTTGTAATTTCCCGTAATCATGTGATGTAAACACTTTTTTCAGGCTGTATTCATGGAGGTAATCTTATAATTGCTTCATTTAAAAATTCCTGTTAATATTCATGGAAATGTCAGACATTACTGTCTTGAATAAGAACTGGAATCTGATGTTAGCTTCATCTTACTTGTGATACCTCATGGAGGTCATGCTCCCTTTCCGTTTCCTGCTTTCTTTTCAAATATTTTATTTTTTATGAATTATAGGAAAATCCAGGGAAACGTCTTTTGGTTTTCTAAAGGTGAGGATGATCATCAGCTGTTTAAAGCATTCCTTGGTACTGGCTTGTGTGTGGCTTCAAATTCCTACCAAACTACTTCTTTCTATATATTCAAATCTACTAACTAGCAAAGGGATCATATGTTTTACCATAATGCAAATGTGGGTAATAGAAAAATAAGCTTGTATTTTACTTTTGGCAAAGATTTAGAAGTAAAAATTTAAAATACATTTAGCTATATGTTAACTGTTGTATAGTTTAATTTTGAAAATTCACAATATAAATTGATATATATGCCTATAATTACCATAATGTACAATATACAGTAGAATTTTTGTTCTTATTAAAAGTAACTGACTACATCATGGCAAAAGAAAAATATTTATTTCTCTATATTTTTACCTTAATGTGTTTTCTATGTCCTCCAAAACTATGCTGAATGGGAAAAAATGATATTGGATCATTTTTGTCTGCCTCTTAATCTGAAAGAAGAGTACTCAACATTTCATCATTAATTAGATAGTAGTCGAAATTCTGTAGATTTATTTGTTAGAAAAGAAGTAGCTATCTTCTATTACTAGATTTCTAAGACTTATAATCATGAAATAATACTTAATTTTATGATGTGATTTTTCTAAACTTAGTGAATTTATTGTATGTCATGTTTATTATATTATAATCTATTCAATTGCACCAATTTCATTGTTGCCCTTTTTACAAATGCAGCATTATAGATGAACTATCTATATAATATTATTAATGAAGTGATGGAATCATTATTAAAGAAAATATGTATTTTATGGGATGTATAAAAGTTGTTGGATGTGGCCATAATCTGTTCCTGTATGCCAAAGTGCGGGTGTAACATATTTTGTAAACCATTCACTCATGGAAAGACATTTAGGTCATTCAAGTTTGGAGCTACTATGCATAAATTTTCCATGAATATTTGCTTGTAGGTTTTTGTGTAAACATGTTTCTTTTTCTTATTTGTATCACTATTATCCTTCATTAAAAAGTCCTTACTAAAAATAAATAATAGATCTATATTTTATCTCTTCTGAAAAAGTAGGAGAGTGACCAAAGTTAGTTAAAGGATGTTGCAGATAAAAAAAAAAGAATAAGTTCATTCTCTGTCTTATAGCAGGGTGTATATAGCTAATAATGCATAGCACATATCAAAATGGAAGAGGGAATCTGTACTTAGAATGAAGACATGATGGAATTTTATGGTGATTATATGCTAATTACCCTGATTTGAACATTGATCAATGTACCCATGAATCAAAACATCACATTATACCTTGTAAACATGTTCAAATATGTTCCAATCAAAAATAAAATATTCTTAAAAGCCTTCTTTAAAGTCCCCATATTCTTCTATCCATTGCCTTGTTTCTCTATTCCACTGACATATAAAATTTAACTTGAGGCAATTGTAGCTTCCAAGTAAATTGCCACACATACTATCTCAGATGTCATAGAACTGAAATGCTCCCAAATTAAAATGCTTTGAATGCTTGGTTTATTAACTCAATATAAAATACATAATGAGAATCAAAGAGAAAAATTTGAGATCAGCTAACAAACTTGTAAGATAAAGTATAAACAAGCTGGTAGGCAATTCTCTCTGACTTTGTGTTACTCAAATATCATATACCCTCTCTAACTTCATTACTAGACAATAATTTAGACCTATCTTCACATTATCTATTTATTTCATGTCCTATATACATGTCTTGAGATAACCACATACAAAATATATAGATCTTCTTCCTAACCTCTGTGTTTACCATTTGAGTCATTGCCACAACCACCTTTCTCTTTTAAGATTAGTACAATGTTAACTTCAAACATTTCATGGGAATTAGTTTCTCATACAACTGCCAGGATTGTTTCATTCATTTAGTTATTTTTTGCTTTTCTGATCCTCTACCAGTTAATCACAGGATTCTCTTCTCATTCAGAGTGGTATTTAAATACCACTTTCTCAGAGACAGCTTTCTTGGCTCTCTGGGTAAACAGCCAGATTCACTATTGCCACCTATCATTTTCTGTACTCTTTGCTATTATTTTTTCCACAAAGAACTAAATGTTTCCTAAACTTTCAAAAATTAAATACTGTTAAGAAAGAAAGATTCAGATTGCACATAGTAATCCCCAGCTAAATAAGGGTAAAATAAATGAATAAATGCTAACAGGAAGTATAACATTATCTTGGTTTCCATAATAAAGCATTTTCTTGCCTTTTCTTCTTGATATTCCATAATTTTTGTTTACTTCGTGAAATACACATCATATCAAAGCATGCTGCAAGTTCCCTGGCCTTGAAATATTTCAAATGTGGAACAGATGAAACAGGGGAAAGGCAGCAGAGCAATGAGGAAAGCAGCCCCCTGTGTTGTGGAATCTGGCCTGCTAGGCATCTTCCAGACCACCTCTCCAGCCCCCATCCCTGAAACTGCTAGTGCTGTTGAAATACTATGCGGTCTCAGATACTTTCTAGTTCTTTTTCTTAGTCAAATCTCCAAAATAATCCTGTGAGTTAGGGGATTTCTTTTATATACTTTTGACATAGATAAACATGTTTAGGGAGATTAAATGAACTTCTCAAGGATATGTAATGGATGGCAAAACTACAATTGAATTCCAAATCTTTTTAATAATTTTTATTAAGAAATTTAATATTGTAAAATAAAAAATACATATAAAGTAACAATAAGATATGCCGTGCTGGTCAAGAGGTTCAGAAATTTATAGGAGAGATGTCCATTAGTTTTCAACTGAGCAGAAATAAGGTTGTTCAGGTACTTGAATACTTTCTTATTTGTTTCTTCCTTGGTCAAAAAAAGACAAAGCCTTTCCTTCTTCCAATAAAGTGGGTTAACATACAAGGAATTCCAGTCTCCACGAAGCAGCCTTTCAGGAAGCCTTGTGAAGAAGTGCCTAGCCCTAACAACCCAAAGTCCTGAAAATGCAATGTTTTCTTTTTGATTAAAGTTCACATGGATTGGATTGAACTGCTATGCCCACAAATTGAGGAAACTGTCATAAACAATAAATATACTGTTATATAATAATTTTAAATATTGTCTTTGAACTTGCAACAGAGATGATAAAATTCTTAAATAGCATGGAATTAACTCTCTGGAATATTATGCTAATGGAAAGATGTATAAATATCAACTTAACTAATTTTGTGTGATACTAAAGTTGATAAATGTATTTTAATTTAATAGCAGCTAATTCAACGGAAAATATCAGAAATGTAGAGTGAGCTGAAATGTTTTCCCATCTTACTTAATGAGAGTAGCATTGAATCTAAAATTATACCCTGAATTAGCTACTTTGGTGGAAGAACTATAATTTCAAGAACCATTGATATATCAGAAAAATGTAGATTTTTTTTCTTTCTTCTTTTGTGTGGTGAGGTGCTAGATTGAGCCCAGGACCTTGTACATGCTAAATAAGCACTCTAACATTGAGATACAACCCCTTCCTGAAATACGTGATTTTTTTTAAATTGAAAGTTGTGAAAACATAACCTAGTCTTTTGTAAAGTTATAAGTAGAATTTATTTTTATTTAGTATTTTGCTCCTATGGCTTAATAGTTTCAGGAGTTTAATACTTCACTTAAACATCTATAATGTAAAAGTCAGAAAACATACATATACTTTATTAACAAAACTGACACTTTTACTTGTTTAAATACTAAAACATTTGATAAATGGTATACAAGCAGTAGTGTCCAGGACAATATGTGAAATAAGCATTTCCAAAGATATAACTATTTTTAAACATTTGATGGAAAGAACTCCAACAAATCTAATTTTTTACATCAATTTCCAATTTCCATTGAAGAAGTCTTATCATTTAAGCAGCCTTTGAATAATGAGAATGTAATACAAACCGCAGAGAGCCATTCAAAAGACTCAATTTCATGAAGTCATGGAGGCTTTTCTGCACGGTTGTGGTACAGAGTGTGGAGAGCATTATAGAGGTGTATATTTCCATTTTCAAATAGCCAGTCATTTTGACAATTTGGCAAGTTACTCTGTCATTACCTTTTTAAAAGTTCAGCTCCTGAGCTGTTTCTAGGGATAGTGATCAAAACTTAAAATTACTATTATAGGTTGATGACTTTTATTGATAATGCTTTCTTATTTCTGTTTTTTAATTCTCTCTCTCTCTCTCTCTCTCTCTCCCACACACACACATACCCACATACTCACACACTCACGTATACAGTTTAATGAGAGCAGGAATCATCTATATTGTTCACTGTTATATTACAAACAACTATATACTTAACTAATGTTTGTTAACAAATTAGATAATTATTACAATATTTTATATATATATATACACTAGATATCTCATAGGTATATAACTTTAAAGTTTCTACTGATGTATCAACATAAATTCTTAACTCTCTGAGGAAAATTTAACTTCATAAAATAACATTATAAACATCTTTCACTTTGTATTCCCTCTTATGGCTTAGATAGGTGTCCCCACAAGGTCCTGTGTGAAATATTTTAAGAATGTTCAGAGGTGAAATCATTGCACTTTGAAAGTCTTAATCTAATCAGTGCATTGATGCTGTGATATGGATTAATGGGTAATAACCGTAGGAAGGTGTGATGTGGCTGGAGGCAGTAGGTCACTGGAGGCGGGCCTTGGGGTTTATATTTTGTCCTTGGTGAGCAGCGGTCTCTCTTCTCTTCTTCCTGATTGCCATTTACTGAGCTGTTTTCCTCCTTCATTTCCTTCTGTCACGTTGTTCTGCCCCATCTTGGGTCCAGAGCATTGGAGTAAACTGTCTATGGACTGAGACCTCTGAAACTGAGAGTACCAAATAAACTTTTCCTCCTCTAAAATTGTTATTGTCAGTTCTCTTGATTACAGTGGTGACAGAGATGACTAAAAGGCTGTGTCTCCATATTAATATTTTTGCATTCAGTGTAGAATATGATGAAAAATATTTCTTGTTATATTGAAGGTTAACTGTTCTGTTCCAAAAATATATTCATCATCATTTATATCTTGCTAGATCTAAACACCCTCCTTCCACTGTCTTTCAATTCTGCTTATAGACCTCTTACAATAAATATTCCTTGGACATTCTAAAATCTTAATCACCTGCATTGAACTCCTAAAAGTTATATTTTAGTCTGTTGTCTCTTCCTTTCTATTTTTCCTCTCCAAAACTTATTGCTATACAGTCACTATCCACATCACTTATCCTAAATGTAAGAATTCAAACTTAGCAAGTACTTTCTTGTTTATTTTCCCAATAATTTTTATTGAACTTAAATATCCATTCAATAAAATTGCACATAGTAATTGTTCAGTGAGTTGAGTTTATTCAGTTTTAAATACCAATGAATCCATCATACATCAATCAGAAAATACTCTGTCTCTTTCTAGGGAATTTTCTCCTCCAGAGGAACCATTTTATGATTTCTTTTCCTAGATTAGTTTTGCCTATTTTTAGACTTCATATAAATGGCATCATAAAATATGTATCATTTGATATTGATTTCTTTGCTCAATATGTTGGTTTTGAGATGTATCCGTGGTGTTACATGCATCAACAGTTTGTGCATTATATTGCTGTGTATATTGAACTGAATGACTATACTACATTTTTAAATTTGTACACTTGCTTCCTGACATATGAACTATGAATGAATAATAAAGCTTCAATGAATATTTTTGCAAAGTTATTTTGTGAATATGCATTTTCATTTATTATAAGTAGGAAAGAGATGAATTTCTAGGTTATATATCTCACAAAAGGTCTGTACAAAAATTCTCTATGCTAGTTATATAATTTAACATTTTCACTTATAATCATGAAACTGTTCTACCAAGTATTTTAATGCATGTTAAATGGCATCTCATTAGTCTTTGAAGTAAATTACTCTAATAATAAATTTGCTTATTTTGCTTTGTGAAGTGATAATTCAAAACAATTTATTTAAAGAATTTTTTATCAAATTGTTTATCTCTTCATTGTTGATTTGCAGCAGTTACTTAAATATCTTTATGAGCCCTTTGTCAAATGGATACAATGCATTTATTTCTCTGTAACTCTATTCATTTTCTTAATGTGTTCTTTGAGAAACAGAAATTTTAATTTTGAAAAAGTCCCTTAATTGAAGTTTTATTGCATTATTAGTAGAATTTGTGTCACATGTATGCAATCATTGCATGACATGTGGCTGTAAAGATAGTGCCCTGCATCTTCTACATGAAATATTATGGTTTAAGATCTTACATTTTAGGTCTGTGATGTTTCCCAAAATAATGTTTGTGCGTGTGACAAAGTAGGGATTGAGATTTAATTTTTTGTCTTCATATGAATGTTTATTTTTCTAGCACCAAAATACTTTACTTTATTATTGAATTAATTAAGTAACAGAGGAAAATCAATTAAACATATATGTGTGAACTTATTTCTCACTACTCTTACCAGTGAATATTTTATATTCAGATTGATATTGCAATGCCTTGTTATTGGATTTTAAAAATATGTTTGAAATTAGATTATTTAAGTTATCTAACATTGCTCTTATTTATCAAATTATTTTGACTACTTTAGATTTATTTGAAAATTTTAATATCAACTTGCTAATTTTTGTAGAATATTCTTCTGTGTATTTGATTACAGCTTCATTGAATGTAGTATAGATAAACTTGGGGAGAATTAATATCTTAATAATTTTTATCTTCCAACACATGAATGCATTGGGTGTTTTAAACAATCCATTATTTCTCTCTACAAAGGTTTGTATTTAGTTACAACTTTTTGTTAGACTTATGTCTAGGTTTCTGATGTGAATTTTTTTAAAGTCTCATTTGTTTTAAAGTATTACTTAATTTTGTGTGTGTGTGTGTGTGATTCTGTGATTCTGGGGCTTAAACTTGGGCCCTAAACACACTAGGCAGGCATTCTACTACTAAGCCACACCTCCCAACCCATCTGATGTTGTTTTGTATTTTCAATAGTGGATAATTAATTTAATTTAATTTAATTTTTTCTTTCTTTTTTATTTTAAAGAGAGAGGGACAGTAAGTGAGAGAAAGACAAAATGAATTATATTGAGTTTTTCATGTGGCTACCGTTGGGTTAACACTTCGTTGTGTACGTGGTCCTGGGGTTTGAACTTAGGTTCTAGCTCATGCCAGGCAAGCAGGGTAACCAACTAGCCATGGGTCTATCCCTATTTTCTTTTTTTATTGGTGTATTATAGTTGTACATAATGATGGGATTTGTTATTACATATTCATAGGTACACACTAAACAGAAATATAATTTGGATAATATTCCCCCAACACTTTCTCACCTCCCCTCCCTCCCACCATTCCCTGGTCCCTTATTTCTCTTTCTGGATTATATATTTTGTCTAATATACCCAAGTATAGTGACATAATTATTTTTATTTGTAATTGCCTTTACTAATATATAAAGAGTAGTTAATTTTTGTATTGTTACCTTATTATTTCTATTATACTTCTTAAAAGTAATTTTAATAGCATTCTCTATTTCTACAACAATGTAATCTATAAATAATTTTATATTTTAATTTCTTATTTATGATATCATTCAATTAGCAATCTTAATTATTTTTTCTTATTATACTGTTTAGGGTTCCCAGTATCATGTTAAATCAAATTAGGTAACTAATATCTGCGACTTATTTTTGATTTTTGGTAAAAATGAACAGTGCTGCACAAATCAGTTTTATATTTACATCTGATACTTTTGCTTACATTTATCCAGTTGAAAGTACTCCTTTTTTTAGTTTGCTGAGGGAATTTTCTTTTAAATTAAGTTTTAACACTAAATTTATCAATTTTGTGTACATCTATTGAATATGTAATCTTTCTTCTTTATATCATGAATTAATTTGATTGCTTTTTTGAATGTTAAACTAACCTCATATTCCTGAGATAATAATATTCAACAGACTAAGATGTGATATACTAGTTTATATATTGCAGTATTCAGTTTTAAATTTCTGAAATTTTTTGTGGTTTTGCTCATAAGAGGTATTAATCGCCAATTTTTTTCTGATAACTTCATAGAACAAGTTAAGAAATATTATTTCCTTTATTTCTTGAAAACATTTTAAAATTCTGGCATTATGTCTTAAAAGGTGTTTAAATTAGACTACTTAGAGTTTAGATCTAACACTATAAAATTTATTCTTTTAACATTCCCCAGCTCAAATACAATCCTTTCTATGGGACTCTGGAAAATATTTATTTTTCAACTTCAGCCACTCACTTTAACTTAACAGTGTAACTATCCATACCTGGTGAAACTTTATTACTAATAAACCACAAATTCAGTTTTCTAGGACCGAAACATTCTTAGTAGCTCTTTCCACTATATGATCCAAAGGGATTTTTTATTTGTTTCCTTCCTTCAAAGTTTCAGATTGTGATTTTCAGTCTGACTGAAGCTGGGTGGGGAGTCCACCTATACCATTGAGTATAGAGAGCACGTAGAATCCAAACTGTCAGGAGCTGATAAGTGGAGAAAGTGTTGCTAGAGATGGCAACGCTGTGAAAAGGTCACTCTTAGCAGCAGATTGAATGTGACTAGCTCTATATGGTTTCTGACCCATATTGATTTTCAGATTTTTCAATTCTGTGATCCATCAGAGTCCTTTTCCAATAATTTTCTGTTAGAGTTCTTCAGAATCAATTTGTTATTTTTTTCTCACTTTAAATTTCCTGCTAATAGCCTTATCATATCATGGAAAACGACTCTTTATACAGTAGATATTATGTAAGATTAATTTTTTAAAAAAAGAAAGAGAAGGACAGTGAGAAAGAGAGAGAGAAAGAATTTAATTTTTCATGTGGCTTTTGTTTCTCTGACACTTTGATGTGTTTGCGGTGGTGGGGATTGAACTCTTCTTGCGATTCTAGGCAAGCACTGCAAATGCTGTAACAGCCGGGTCACTGCTCCAGCCCCAATATTAATTTTAATAAATGTATTAGAATGAAATTATGCCAGAGATCATCAAATCTTTAGTAATCATGGTTAGTGTTAGAAATTTTGGCCATGTGATACGTTTTAACTACATGGAAATAAGTCAGTGGGACATAAAACAACTGGAAGCTTTATAGATTATTGGTAGTGCGGTAATCTGGTAAAATAACTCTGGAAAACTGTATGGCATAATATACTACAGTTGAACACATGAATGCAAAGTGACTCTGAAATTTAATTTGTAGGTACTTACTTAACAGAAATGCAGATAGAAACTTATACATCATGATGTGACATCAGTATTATTCACAAAAATATTAAGCAGGAAAATTGAAATATTAATCAAACTAGAATGGATTAGATACAATGATACACAGCAAAGTAATTTAAGCAAATAATATTTCTGTTCAGAACAATGCGAATGAATATTTTAAACAATGTGGTATACAAAAAGCCAGACATAAAAAAATGAAAATTGTTGGTTCTATTCATATGAAATTCAAAACAAGGAGAAATGAAGCTAATATGTTAGAAGAAGTCATGGTTGCAGTTGCCTTTGGGGTGAGGATGGGTCACATGTGTCTGCTACAAGTCTCAGTGAGTATATTTCAACTGACAGATAACTTTGTGCTGTCTGAATCTGCAGGTAGTTTCAGGTATTTTGATCTCATGAATGTCCACTGAGCTGTGCATTTACGATATGTGTACTTTCTCTGTCCTTCATATTTCACTAAAGATGTCATAACAGAAGAATAACTAGAAGAAATTTAAAAAATTATTCACACCTCTTGAATTGTGTTTCAAAAATATACTGCTAAAAATGGTATGCAATAATTTATAAAAATTATCATATATCTTATGAAGTACTAGAAGAGAGGCATTGTTAGGGTCCCAGCACACACAAACAATGATTAATGTTTAAGGACTGGAAGTGCTAATTACCATAATTTGATCATCATACATCATACACATCTTTCAAGTTATCATACCACAGCTCAAAAATATGTATAATTAAAAATAATTTTGAATGAAAATAATTCTTTCTGTTTAAAAAGTATTTTTCTTAGTGGATTTTCTTAGTTGTCATAGGGGATAAGTTCTATGATAGGTATAAATTATATTTTTAGTAGTCAAATTCATATATGAGTATAGGTGTAATTGTTTAGGTAAAAGAAGCATATTTTTCCTATGTCACAAAACAGACCAAAGATACATGTTACATACATATTTTATAATACATAAATAACATATTTTATATGTAAAGTGATTTTGTATATCTCACAGTTTAATAATATATAGAGGATTTGACCTAGATGCTTTCTGTATTGCTTTCTAATACTCATTCTATAAAATCAGTCTTTAAATTCCTTATCAGGCTATTTAGTATGCTTCCCAAAAAGATTGAGCTACCAACTTTATCCATTTACATATGGTTATTATACATTTGTTTACATTCTGCTACTTCTGAATAATAATCCATTTTTGCCAGAAATAAGATTTATACATAGTGAATATATTAACTAAGAGAGAGTTACCATGTAGTTCTTAATTATTTAAAATACTCTAAGTGTGTGTCTTTTGCCCAAAATAAAAATAACAATGGCAAAGAATAAAATAAAACAGAGAGTGGAATTAATTCCCCCAAACATCAAGAATATTTGGAGTGAGGTATTTTTCCACTGAAAGAAAATGATAAATGAAGTTGCATTCGACTCTTATGAAAGTGAAGGACCTCAATGAAATTTTACATTGATAGAGGGCCTCAGGGTGTCCACTTCCAAAGGTACAGTGTAGAGTCAAAAATTGATCCTGGGGGAAGACAATCTTTGAAGTTCCATAAAGGTCAAAGCAGTTCACCTCAAGGTTGTTTCTTAATAGCTATTCTGTATCATTGTATAGTCAATTTGATTGATTGTGCCATTTGAGACACCTAAAATAGCTGCCAAAAAGCAGTCAATATGTTGGTCACTTGTAGACACACATGGGAAAAGCAAAGTTTCCATTTTCCATGTAGATTTTGTTTTGCAGTGCAAAAGATTATGGGTCTATAATAATCATCTGAGAGTATTTTAAATCTTGCCATATAGCATACACACATATGTTCTCCTTATTGCTTGCAACTCAAAATGTCTGTTTTTGCACATTCAGTATTTCTTTTCCCTAATAATTTGATATTTGTATTGGTGGGCAAGTTTAGTATGTTATTGCCTAATAGTCCTGGAATTATTAGTTTTAATAACAGCAACACAATGACACCAAAATTCATTTCCCTCTTCAGATTCCTAGTTTTAGGATGACAGAAAATCAACTAGTGTCTTCGTAATTTCTATAAACTGAAAGACAGGAATTTGCAATAGTAGGAAACATTATGGTACTTGCAAAGCAATTTATGGTTAACTTTCTCAGTGTCTTCTGCTTAACAATTGGAGAATATAAATTATGCTAATGTTTGTGGCTAAGTACTTAGTAATTTTACAAACCTGAACAAGTTAGCTAATCTCTTTGAAATTCAGATTTTGTATTTTAACTGGTAATCATCTGTAAGACAAGGTTAATAGCTACATCTTCTACAATGGCTGCGAATTATAAGCTAAGTAAGACACTTAGCATAATGCATGTCACACAGTAGTATTCAAAGAATTTAGATGCTTCTATTGCTATGGACAACACTCTGAACACAATAAGAAATTAGTACACATGGTAGCATATAGAACTGTGTCAATATACTCATATGAAACAGCAAAAAAATTAGTATCGTATTTAAATAAATCCTAGAAATCCAGACTTTTCTACAGTATTAGAGGATTTTGTTGTTTTATTTCAGGAGGAAAAATCGAAGTGGTTAACTTCCATTTAATGTCCATGGAGTATAAAAAATGTGCACCAGGCAATAAAATCACACTCAGTGCAGATAGCTACACACACTAAGATAAGTAGGACCTAGACCCAGTGGAATGAAAAATAGATTCCTCCTCCCTGTCTCACACTCTTTCCAGGTCATAGCACAGGAAAGTGAAAAGTGGGAAGAATTTCTTATTCTTTTCAAGTTATAACTTTTTGTTACCTCTATCATTATACCTGTCTTTTGTTTTTCTTTTTTTTTCCAGAGGAGAAAATGTGTAGACTCAAATGTAAAAATGTTAAATGCAATTTCTATCATCAAGGAAGAAACTTTTCGCCATAAAAAACAGCAAGTAAACTGAAAATGGCTTAACATTAAGACTGTAAATTGTTCCATGTAACAATAAGTCCAATGAGAGCTTGACGGTATGATTAGGCAATTAACATAATCACACCCTAGAACTGTCTTTTCATATTTCCATAGCTGCTGTCTCCAGTATAGTGTCAAACATCCTACTCATGTATGATGTGGCATTCCTAAGTATCTTAGCATCATTCAACTAAAACCAGAGACAAAAATGGACAAGATTTCTTTTTTTCATTTTACATTCTATGTGTCTGTTTAAACATAGAAGGAACACCAAGGAAATCTAGCAGTTCATATCGTTTTCTGTAATCCAATCGTTTTGAAAGAGAAGTACACAATTCACTTAGGAAGATCACTATTTACTCAAGAGACAATTATTGCTGAGAGAAAAATCCAGAACAATTTTAGGAATCAGGCAGCATGGAAAATTTCAAAACCACCCGAGGACTAACAACATGTTGTATTTATTACAGACACATGGTTTCACATATGCAAAGCTGTTGTTTAATAATAAATATATTGAGATTTTTCAAGAATTTATCATCCCCATCAATTAATAGTTTTCCATATGGATGATATAAATTACAGTAAATACTAAGAATATATTATTGCAATAAAATGCTGCATTAAAAAGATATTTTAATTGATCTACTAGTGCACTAGTAGTCTGTGTCTTTAGCAATATAAAAATACATAGTTTGTTAAGTTATTATCACATTTTTGAGCCATTGAGAAACTGTTTTAATTTTATTTCCAAAATTTCAAAAATGATGCCTCTCTCTCATTTCTGAATCACTGCCTTCTGGCTGGTAGTTTAGTGAGTTCACTAATTTCCTCAGAGCAGTGTTTCTATCCTGATACTAATGTAAAAACCTAGTAATATACTTAATGTTAATTACAGTAATGTATAATTTTTTAATTTTAAAAAGAAAGTCATGGATTCAAAAAGTTTTGGATATTTAAAAAATGTTGGTTTAAAGTGTAGATTTTATCCATTGAAAAAGAATGTAGTTGTATCTGTCATGTAATGCATACACATTTGCACACATGCAGAGAGTGGCTCTCTTTTAAATAGATCACCCACTTTCATGAAAGTGGGTCTGGGTCTACTGGAGTTATCCAAGTTATCTATAGAGACTGGGAGGGATTTCTAATAAAAATATTAGAATCAGGGCATTCAGGGTTCTACCTTTCTAGAGTTGCTTAATATTAGAGAATGGAAACACAGAACAGCTTTTAGAGCAAGTTATCTAGTAAGACAAATTTGATTATGTGAACAATGGAAGAGAAATATGCCTACCAAAGGTTTTTTGGATATTTTACAAGAGTCATAACTATCACGCTATGAACTTCTTCTGTGTCTTATTGTTTTTTTTTTCTGTGAGTAATGGAGAAAGATTGGAAATGCTGTAGCAAAAACACAACATTTAAGAAATAGTCTTAGAGAAAGGTTCATCTGATAGTGATGTGTTTGTAAAAAGGCACAAGAGGACAGAAGTTAAAAAGACCAGTTGCAAAGTAGTTTTACTATTTAATTAACATGAGAATTTTTTTAAAGATTTTAATTAGATTGAAGGAAGAAATAATACATAACCTGATTCATGAATATTTAAAAAGAGAATTTGAGCTGGTTACTGTTTGTGGGATAACATAGAGAAGACATTTAAAGCAATCTGAAAATTCAGATCTATGTGTGTGTAAATTATTGCCATGTACACTCTTCAATGTAACTTTTGCTCATGTTATTTGACATGCAGTAGACTTTTAATAAGTGATTATTAGATAAAAATGTACTGGTTGACATACATTGTAGAGTTTGAATTATATGCTATGACTCCAATATAAAATAAGTTGGAATCATTTTGACATTTGTAGTAACAGGTAAACTGGATTTGAGTCTCACGTGTGTACAATAGTGAACATAGCTTTGGAATTCCAATAATTGATTTTATTAAACCTTTGAGTCAATCAGAAAAGATCTTCACAACTTTGCCAAAGTACTTAGTAGACTGATGACTGGAGTATTGTGGGGAAAAAATATAAAGAGTTGGTATAGGTCAGTTTAGGAAAAAGAAGATTGCTTTTCCACTACAACTATTTGAATAGATCCCTAACAGTAATTTTTTTAAAGAAAGATTTTTCTTTCTTATCCTTGCTCTCCAGATAATACAGAATAAAAAAAAGCTTAAATTGTAGGAAGAATTTGAATTAGCATTCTGAAGAGACTATTATCTATGTCTCCATGTGTGGTTAAAAGGACATAGAAATATTTCCTTTGTGCCTAACTTTAGAATAAGATTATGAACACAGACTTACAAATAGTTTTTTGAGAAAATCTTGAGACCACTTGCTGACTCTAAAATAAGCATTATACTGAAGAAAATAATTAAAGGGGATGCTAATGTAAACCACATTTGGTCCCTTCCAGCTATACTGTAAGCAGATTATTTTGTGCATATGACAAAAACCAATCAACACACGGGCATATTATGTCCATATTAAGGATACTTGTCTCAATTTAATTACCTATTTATACAATAGGCTGCCATTAACTCTGTAGGATCTTGCAACCCAACAGGAGAGGTAAAAATGATGAGTGCTTTTAGAAACCAGAATATAAAGCCAGTATAACACAATGTTTTAAAATGTAATTTATTGTTTGAACAAATATTTCATGCATTGAAAAATAATTGAAAGTGAAAAGGATATAAATGGAGTTATGCTTCAATCCCAGTGCTCCTCAGTTCTCTTCCCCAATAGTATTCGTATAGGATAAAGTGTAATTTCTTCATAGTTAAATACAAAGAGCTTTATATGTGTATCTGCCCATTTGTACAACCCACTCTAGCTTAATCTGTATTCTCACTAGGTACACAAACACCCCTGCCCCACTTCCTGTACATTCTGCACCTTGCTTTTTGGCTTCATAAAATATCTCAGTGGTAAGTGTATATCAGTTCATATCAAATAACTCATCTTTAAAAATAATGGTTACTTGTTACTCCATTTTAGAATGTATAATAATTTATACCACCAGTCACTTACTATAGTTTCAGATTTCCCAGGCTGTAACCTAGAGAGTCCTTCCCATTTGCATTGGTATAAGCTGGTGGACAAATTAACGTATGAACATGTGCCACTTACTCAGATCTGTAATCAATTCTGAATACTTATTTTTCAGTAAAAGCCATAAGGAAAGCAAAGAGAAATTTTTTATTAGTGATTGTATTTTGAACACATACCAGATTGTCTTAAAGTGATGGATGTCTTAAGTAAAATTTGCACAACAATCTGTTATTTGCTATGATACATTTAAAATTTGTTGGGGTTTTTAGCATCCTCGCGTTGCCCCTGGCCCACAGGGGAGAAGGAGAGAGGCACGCCCCAACCAACGTGGCCGGGAGAGGTAAGAGTCAGCTGACTGCCTGTTCCCAGCCCTCCAAGAGGAGGACAATCACATGCGTCAGGGAGACCAGTCATAGCTGGAGCTCATTTATTGAGGAAGTACACATGGTAATATAGAGTGGCAGGGCCAATAGGGAGAGGAGATGAGAGAGAGAGAGAGAGAGAGAGGGAGAGTTCATGTGGGCAATCCAACCATATAAGGAGAGGCCCATAAGTGGTCTATGGGTCGGTCACCAGGGATGTGGGTGGCTGCTCTGATCACGTGCCCGCAAGGGGCCAGCAGCAAACCACCATCTCAGACTGATGTAATCCCCATGAGGTGTTGCCCCACAAAAACTGTCTACTGTTTTCGAAACAGATTTAGCAATTAAAGATATAGCAAGCTACTAGAGGTATGCTGAGTATACTCATGACTTATTGGGTACCTAAAACCTCAGTAGGAGTCTGAAGCATTATGGAAATAGAGAGAATGTGGCAGAGTTTAATTCCTTCTCTTCCTCTGCCTTCTGGAACTTTCTCAAACGATGTCAACTTCCAGGGCCCAATGGAGAGCTATAACTGGGGCACCATGACTGTCCTCCATTGCCCCTCTCTGCAAAGTGTGAGGAACAGCCATTTTATATCTAGGTTCTAAAATCTTCATCTTATTTATTTATTTCCATTCTGTCTTTTGCTTTACTTTTCTGTAAACTCCACTATAAGTTAGGTTGATGTAGCAGTCACTGGCTGGAAGTTTAAGAGTGACAGTCAATAGTGGTATTGCTTAAGGCTCTTATCTAGAGTAGATGGAGCTGAGATGCCTTAGCAAAGCCAAGTGAATGCTGTTCTCCTGTGGATCTGGTTAACTAGAAACCTGCCTGCTCTGTGAGGAGTTCCCTTTAGCTCTTTTTGGATCTGATTTCCAAAACTTTCATACTCTCCAATATTTTACACTAAGTCATACAACCTTATCAATTATTTAGTACACTTCTGCTGTGGGAAAGATATATTTAGTAGGAAAGGCAGTGAAGGTGAAGAGAAACTTTGTTTATAAATACTCATAAAACTTATCCTCAAAAGTGGAAAAACTTAAATCACTCAATTTTTAAAACTCAGATGTTTATAAAGAAAATGCCTAAATACCATACAGAAGTTTTCCCAAAAGGGACACCTGATTTAAATTTTCACACCTGTATCATGAGGAGAATATTCTAGAACATAGAGAGCCAGGCATGATGGGAGGGCACTGGGAGCAGCACAGAGTGCTGGAAGTGGGAGGACTTGTGTCCTTGATATCCACGTTCCAGACTTGGACACTTAACATGCATGTAGAACTGGCCAAGGAACAAAGAAAAGATGATGAAGTATAAAAGGCCTATTTTTCAAGTATAAACATTTGCAAGTGGCCTATAGCTCCTCCCAGGATTTTTAGAATTTACTCTTTAGAAAAACAAATTAAAATTAATGTTTGTGGGAGGAAGAGAGACTCACCATAGGTAAATCATAAATCAGAGCACCTAAAGACTGTGAATGGATGTGAGGCAGGGTTTCCACTCTTCAGATCAACTAGTTTGCTTCTGAAGACCAATAAAATGAAGACAATGAAGACAACATAGATGCTGGCAGGGATAAAAACTGGAAACTCTTTTGGCCTAACTGATGTTCTAAAAAATAATTAAGAGAGCAAAATATTAGGAGAGGACAGATGCAGGAATATGAATTCTTGTGTTTGGAAGTGGAGCCAAAGAGAGGGCCTACATCTGTTGTCTGTCTGTCTGGTTGAAGTTTGCTAGGGCCTTAGGTTTTGTGAAGATGAGCGGAAAAAGCATTATCAAAGTGAGCAAGGTTTATAGCAGGAGCTCCAAGAATGTACCCAAGAGGCAAAACCGGAGTCCACAGGTCAGACTCAAGTACACAGAAAGGCAGTTAGTGGGTCCAAAACAAATGAAATAGAAAGTGAGAAGAGCAGTTAGGAAGCAGTGTGTGGGATGGGTGGGGACAATGACTTAAGCTGTAGATAGTTACTGAAGAAAGTAAAAGATGAGCAAGACTCTAAACAAATTCAATAAACAGACGCTAGAAAAAAAAAAGACCATGTTTTCAAATCATTGGTATTTACCTATTGAATAATTTGAAGAATATGGAGACTTCAGGTAGGATATTTGTAATGAAGGGATAGAAGACCATTGGGGAGAATGTGTTTGCTAAGGACCTGTAAAAAAGAAAGTGTCAGTGTGATTTTCTCCTAGGCTTGTGCAACAAGACATAGCATTGAGAGATATGCCAAAGGAGGATATTCCGTGAAAGAATTGACCGACGCAGCTTTTGCCTGAATCTGTATGCTTGTGTTGGTTTGAAGCAGAAAGAAAAGGACTTTGAAGGACATGTTACATTTTAGATAGTACCCAATGGGATAGCAGATTCTGGGTAAACTGTTTAGGATACTGATAATTATTATTTGAAATTATAAATGGAGAACCTTGGATCACCCTGGTCCCCGTTTTTACCATTCTTCCTATAAGATTCACAATCTTCAGACTCATTCTCTTTTCCCCTTTGTTTCCCTTAACCTGCTTTAATTTTCTTGTTTTAATGTGTTTAGCATTAACTCTACTAAGTATACACATAATACGACATAAATGTTAGTCACCCATGTACTAGACCCTATTGGTGAGGAATGAAGGCAGGATTATATGGTGGATCTTCCAGTGTGCTCCTGAAACAGTTCCCAGCTGCCTGTGGTATGAACTTTACATAACCCCTCTCCAGTATCCCTACATTTTACACAATTTTGCATTGGCCCAATCTCTTACTCTGCTATATGCCGGATAAATTTTGAGTGAGACTGATGGGACCTGAGAATATTTAACTGAAATGGATAACTAAATCTGAATTCTAAGATGCAATGGAAGGAAAACAAATTTCTGAGTCTTTATGAGTTTGGGAAACACCAAAGATCTGAGAAATGTTTGGTATTCTGTGGAGGGACAATATTTTAAATGAGTTCTAAGTTAAGACATAATCATTTTAAGAAATCTTTGTTCAATGTTTGAAGTCAATAATAGGTTACGATATTTTACAAATTCTCTGGGATACAATGAATGCAGACCATGAGAAATGCTTATGGTTTGGTCTGAATCAATGGTTAACTTTTCTGGATGATACCATCACAGGAAGAAGAGTTTTGAAATGATTGAAGATGTCCTTGTGGATGGAAATAAACATATTGAAACATGAATCAGAGGATAAAAGCTGGGTACACAACATGGACAGTTTTAAGGAATTCTGGTTCCAGATTCTCAGATACCATTTATTTTCCTTTATAAAAGCCTTTTAGAATTTTCCTGCATTCATGATATCCTTTTTATATACACCTTATACCATAAAGGTACATTCCTCTACCTATCACAAATCTTATGATATTGCATTGCCTGAGGTATAATAAATCCCTCTTGGTAACAGGGAGATGACATGTTAGCAATAGCACTGGTGTCTTTTTTTTTTTAAAGAAATGGGACAGTGAAAGAGAGAGAGAGTGGAAGAGAGAGAGAAAGAGAGAAGCAATTTTTATTTAGTTTTCATGTGACTTTCATTCCTCGGACACTTCATTGTGTAGATGGTGCTGGAGTTTGAACTTGCTTACTCATGCATGCCGGGCAAGCACCATAACTGCCAAGCCACTGCTCTAGCCCCAGTAACACTGGTTTTGATGAAGCTTAACCTAATGATTTTTGAGCCAGTCTAAACCATAAGGCTTATTAATTGTGCCTTTTTATGCATTTCTCTTTAAGGGAATTTGTTCTTTGTTGGAATGCACTGAATTCTTTTTTTAAAATCACTTTATAGAGGTATGATTGACATACAAATAACTGTAGATATTTATTGCATACAACTTGATGTATTTGGAAATAAATATGTTCCTATGAAACCATCATCACAATTAATGTCTTAAACATATCAATCACCTCCAAACACTACCTTGCTTCACCCTTGCTTTTCTCTCCCTTTTGTAGTCAGAGCACTTAACATAAGATCTACCCTATGAGCAACTGTTGTAGGACACAATACAGGGTTGGTAATCATATGCCCTGTTTTGTTCAGTGGGTCTCCAGAATTTGCTTATCTTACATTACTAAAGTTCTGTGCCCTTTGACTAATTCTTTACATTGTTTCTTCCCCTTAGCCTCTGGAAACCAGCATTGTAATTTCTGCTTCTATGAGACTATTTTAAATTATACATATAAGCAAAACCATGCAGCATTTGCCTTTCTGTGTCTGACTGATTTCACTTAACATAATGTTCTCCAGATTCATCAATGAGGATTCTAAACAATAATATATAATCATATGAAAACATAAATCTCATGGCAAAAGGCAAATATAAGGATGAAAATAAAATAATACTGTGTTATGGTAATAATGACAAATAAATCACTTTTAACACTAGTATCTAAATTAAAAGACAAAAGCAGTTATAATATAAGCACAAAAATTGTTAATGGAAATAATGTAGAAATAAGTAAAATCTGGAATCAATTGTATAAACTGGTGGGGGTTATAAAATACAATTTTTATATTTGATTAAAGTTGTTACTGTTTTATAGCAAGCTGTTATAACTATGAATTTTTTAATGCAAATAACACTACAATCATGCACACAGAATAGATAGACAATAGTTAGAGAGTAAAGAATATAAGCACATTAATAGGTCAAATCACAAAAAAATACAAGTGAGAAACAAAAGAAATACAAAACATTGCACATTATAGTGACATAGCAAAATAATGTTTATAGAAGCTCAATTTACAGTAGCTAAATTATGGAATCAACCTGGATGCCTCTCACTGGATGAATGGTTCCAAAAACTGTGGTGAATATATATACAATTCAGTTCTAGTCAGCTATTAGAAACACAACATTGAAGCTTTTGAAGGTAAATGGATGACAATGGAAGAAATCATGTTGAGAGACGTTAGCCAAACCCAGAGAGGCAAGGACCAAATTGTGGAGGCTAGAGCAAAACCCAGGCTTGGGTGAAAGGTAGTCACACTCATGCATTAGATCCACCAAAGCCATAGCAACACATAATGTAGGGGAACCATAGATCTATAGGTGGAGGAAGGGGAGGGGAGGCAGGGGAAGGGAAGAGGGAGGGAAAATAGGGAGGGATCTAGGGAGACATTCAACAAGGTAACATACTCTTTACTCCCCTGAGAATTTAAATGATAAATATGCAATCACTTAATTCTTGAAAATTCACAATCATGTGTGTGAGGATATATATATATATATATATATGTATGTATGTATGGACATTTACATCATTTATAGGGGCAAAAAAGAAGAATTGAGATTGGGGTTTGGGTGATGTAGGGGCAAATATGGTTTAGGATCAAATGTGTATCACACTGTTACTTTATACACATTTATGATTGTACAATAACTTAACTCCTTTATAAAAATAAAAAACACTTAAGAAGAGTTAGAAGGAGAAATATAAAACAGACATAAAACAATTGACAAAACAGCAATAGTAATCCTTTCCTATCAATGAATGATTTAAATTTTAAAGGACTATTGTTTCAAAAGAGGGAGTGGATGAATGGATTAAAAAATAACAGGATTCAATTATGCACCATCTAGAAGAAACTCACTTTAGAGTTAATGAAACATAGGCTGAAAGTGAAGAGTTGGAAAAAAATATTCCATGCAAATGTCAATTAAAACAGAACAGGGTGGCTGCATTCTAACAGAAGAACCAGACTTTTAGTCAAAAAGTGAATTGAATGCTGAACAACAGAGGCTATGGAATCTAGTGAGCCTATTATTTTAAATTACTATTTCTTAGTAGATAGTGATTTCCTGCCCAGGAGACATTTGGAAATACCTGGAGACATTTTTTGTAGTCACGTATGTGTGTGTGTGTGTGTGTGTGTGTGTGTGCATGCGCAGGTGTGCATGTGCTTGTGGGGTGGTATTATTGGAGCTTGTGATGGTGCTGAACTCACTAAAATGCACAGATTCTCTTTTAAAAGTTTCAATAGTGAAGAAGATGGAAAAGACTATTTTAAGTATAAGTAAAATACTTTCTGGAATAACACGTTAAAATGTAATAGATAAAATCCTCGGATTCATAAATTTATTGTTATTACAATAAAAATCAGTTCTCATTTTATTATATCAAATAAAAATTATAGGTAGTTACTTTTTGTCAGTGATCTCCTGGACTAGGCCTCAATATATCAAACTGAAAATTAATAAGATATGACTCATACTAAAAGTCAAACTGAAACCAAGCTATTCTCTGACCTTCTGAGAAATCAAGAAAGAGATGGCAGAGAAGATTTCTAAACAGGCCATTTTCAATGGTCATAACAGTGAAATATCCTCTATTTTCACCCTTACTAAAAGGAACTTGAAGTAATCTTATGTCAACCAATCAGTTTTCTATTGTTCTGTCTCCCTGTTGCCACATTACAAGAAAAACAGAGTCATGCATTGCTTGAGGATGGAGACACATTGTGAGAAATGCATCCTTTGCTGATTTTGTTCTTGGACAAGCCTTGGAATGTGTACTTACACAAACCTGGATGGAATAGCCTCTGGCACACTGAGATTATATTATATTGTATATGCATGTGCACACAGACACACACACACACACACATACACACTCATGGTATATCCTGTTGCTTCTATGGCCATAATGAACATAATACTATGAAATTATGTTGAGAGCAAGAGAAAATTATGCAATCTAGAGATACAATAAATATAAGGCATATGAGGGTACTGCTGGCATAAATGACATACAGCAATAATTTCTTTTTAAATAAGGGAAAGGAGTGCACTCTAAAATAAGTATAAGAATATGGCATAGTTTGTTAGTCAGTTTTCCATTACTGTAATGGAATACCTTAGATAATCAACTTGAAATGGAGGAAAAATGCCTACATTTCACAATTCTAGAGGTTTCAGTCCATGGTAGGTTGGTGAGGCAGAAAAAGTTAGGCAGTTTATTGAAGGCAGAACAATGTGGGTTGATAAGCAGAAAATTAACTGATTGTCATCTTTCCTGAGAGGGCAAAGACATCCCCCAATGCTAATGAGGGTCTGACAAGATAGGCCAGGTGCAGACTCTCCCTGCTGCTAAGCAAGGAAACACATTCTTTCTTTTGTGTGTATGTGTGATTTTGAAATTAAAAAAAAATTTATTAAGATTATATACAGATACAAATGAGAAGGAAACATTACCAAACCATCAATAACCAATGTATATATAATTTGTTATCCAGGGGTTATGCCAAAACATGGATGACCACCTTGGGTTTCACCTGTTGCAGTTTCCCCCAGAAGAACTTGTGCGTTACATGGGCATCTCGTGGAGGAATAACATCTGTTTCTGAGATGGATCCCCTATATTCCCACTCTCTAGTCTCCTAGGAGTTTTTCAAATACCCTCACCCCACCCCATCCTCCTTCCTACGCTTCCAAGTATCCTAGGGAGCCATCCTCCTATTATGCTGAGAATCATACAATTTGAAGTTATTGTTAGGTTAGCCGTTTAACCTACTGTTTCCCCATGTTTTCTAGCTTCCCCAGATGAGAGAAACCATTCGGCCCTTGAATCTCTGAGATTGGGATACTTCACTAAGCATAATTCTTTCCATCTCCATCCATTTGATATCAAAAGCCATAATATCGTCTTCTCTAATGGCCGAGGAGTATTCCATTGTATATATGTAAAGTTTTTGTATCCACTCATCAAGTGAGGGGCATCTGGGTTGATTCCATAGTCTAGCTATAGTAAATTGAGCTGCTATAAACATTGAGGAAGCCACATCACTATAATATGCTGATTCTAACTCTTTTGGGAAAATAACCAGGAGTGGGATAGCTCCGTGATAAGGTGGTTCCATCCTTAATTTTCTGAGGATTCTCCACAAAGAATGCTTTTCATAGTGGCTGAACCAGTTTGCAGTCCCACCAGCAGTGTAACAGTGTTCCTCTTTTCCCACAGCCCCTCCAGCATCTGTCCTTGTTTGTATTCTTCATTTTTGCCACTCTAACAGGAGTGAGGTGGTATCTCATTGAAATTTTGATTTGCATTTCCCTTATAGCTAATGATGTAGAGCATTTTCTCATATATTTATGGGCTTTCTGGACTTCCACTGGAGAGAAGTTCCTTTTGAGTTCTTTAGTCCATTTATTGATTGGATTATTTGTGAGTTTGGAGTTTGGTTTCTTTAGTTCCCTATATATTCTGGATATTAGCCCTCTGTCCGAGGTGTAGCAGGCTAAGGTTTTCTCCCATTCTGTAGGTTCTCTCTTGATGTTCTTGACTAGATCTTTAGCTGTGCAAAAATTTTTTAATTTAATTGCATCCCATTCATTTATTCTTGATTTTACAGCTTGAGCCATGGGAGTTTTGTTAAGGAAGTAGCTGCTGACTCCTATATGGTGTAGTGATGACCCTACTTCTTTTTCTAGTATGTTTAAAGTTGTTGGTTTAATATCCAGGTCTTTGATCCATTTTGATTTAACACATTCTTTCTTTTGGAGCCTAAGGAATGGATCAAAAAGCCTAAGTCATGGATCAAAGAGCGGACCAGAATTCCCCTCACCTGTATCCTAGGTACAGGAGCAGAGAAGTAGTGACCAATCTAGGAGAGGTGGTCATATAAAAAGGGCAAACCTCACTGCCTCATTGGCTCTGTCCCCTTCCCCCACTCTGGGGGAAGTCTGCTCTTTTCCCTATGCTTTACTTTCTATAATAAAATTTGTCTACTACGCTTGCCTTGGTGTCCCTCAGTTTCATTCTTCGACTCCGAGAGGACATGAACCCGACATCCACATCACTGGCATCGTTGGATCCATTGTTTTGGAGATGTGCATAGCAGAATATCATGTCAGCAGTAAGTTACAGAGAAGCTAGTCACCTCATGGTAGCTTGGCATTGAAAATAGAGAGCATGAGCATGCGTGTACATACAGGAAAGAGAATGAGGTCCCTTAGATTTTCCACTAGGCTCAACTTATCAAAGGTTTTAGCATCTTCTGGAAGTCAAAGGTTTGCCTCTGAATTGATTCCCCCCTTTTCCCTCCCTCCAGACACCTTGGTATCCCTACTATTCCCTCCCCTCTCCTTGCTCCCCCACATCCCCCAGCATCCTAGTCAAAGTTCCCCCTGCTCGTGTAAAATTTCACTCATTTTGAGGTTATCATTTGCTTAGCCATCTATCATAGTGTTTCCTGTTGTATTCTAGCTTCCACAAATGAGAGCAAATATTCTGCTCTTGAGTCTCTGAGTTTGAGATATTTCACTTAGCATAATTTTTTTTCCAGCTCCATCCATTTGGCTACAAATGCCATGATATCATTTTCTCTAATAACAGAGTAGAATTCCATTGTATATATGTACCACAGATTTTGAATCTACTTGTCCAGTGAGGGGCATCTGGGTTCCATGAGAAGTCCAACTAACATGTGGGTTAAGTAGGGGGAAACATGGGATCAAGGGGATCCCAAGTAGGTAGACCATGGAATGGCATCAGTCTTGGCTTGCTCTGTCATTATGCATGTTTTCATGATTGTATGGCAATGATTCCCTCATAAATGTAAGACTATCTTGAATGAATAAAATAAATAAATAAATAAAAAAGGTTTTTAGCACCTTCTAATAGAGACAAGCTGGGGACCAAGCCTTTAACCCATGGGACTTTGGGGATCAGTTATCCAAACTGTAGTATATAGCAAAGATCAAAATCAACAACACAGTCATTTATTATCATTAAATTATGTACTGCTCATAATTGTATTGCTACAGTTTCACATTACTGGCAGCAGAGTAGATGTGTTTTCACCAGGGTAATCACACATAGATGAGAAATATTTTGAGCTACAGTGTTCAGATGACTCTGATATTATTTGGTGATAGGTATTTTCCAGTTCTATTACACTCTTCTGGAACCAGAGTCATATATATTGTATATCATTGAGTAAAACCTCAAAATGCAGCACATGATTCTAATTTCTTTGTCTTCCTTCTTGTTTTGAGGGGGTATTGTGGGGGCCTCACTCATTTTGCTAGGGCTGGTCTTGAATTGCTGTACTCAATTGATCCTCCTTCCTCAGACTCCTGGGAGCTGGGACGATGTGTGCTACTGACTTTAACATTGAAATAACCAATCTGCTGTTTCTGCCTTTATCTATAAAGCCAACTTCCTCTCCATAGTCCATCAGAATGACACCAGACACTGGGATATTTTGAGCCAAAAATAATGGAAATGAGATTGAATTAGGTGAGAAAATATACAGGAAAAATTTCTGTCAGGGCTTCCCTTTAGGAAGGAAGACACATCTCTGATAAGATGCCAAACTGACTCTGAATGAAAGAAGGGGGTTCATTTTATTGGCAACATTGCTGAGGAAAGGGTGTTCGTAGATTTTAGATATACTTATACTCAGCTCAAGCATTTTGGCCTTTGCAAAAGATGCTATTGAATCTGTTCAAGAGAACATGTACTAGGACACCCTGAGCTCAAGAATTCAATCTGGCCCTGGTTTGGGGTGGCACACACAAAGGACCCTGGGGTCACGGTCAGGGTATGAGCCAAAGCCCACAAGTGCATTTGTCCTCCCTGTCTTGAGATTGCCTATTCTGTTTTAAAGGGAAAAAATGCTGCTTAATTTGAGAATAAAAATAAAGCCAATTAAGATCTTTGTTTCTGGGTGTGAGGATGCAGCTACTCAAAATACTGGGGCGGGAGGATCACATTAGAGGTCAGCCTGGGTAACTTAGTAAGACCCTGTCTCAAAAGAAAAAATGACAAGGAATGAAGATATAGCCTAGTGGTGAAGTGCCACCAGATTCTACCTGATGTAACACACACACACACACACACACACAGAGAGAAATACACACATACACAGGATCAAATATAGATATGGACCTAACTGTTCTCACTGACTCCCTGTCTATATAACAGTTTTCCTTCAGACAGCTTCATAGTTCACTCTCTTATTGCCATCACAATTTGTTTAAATTTTTTCTTTCTTTTTAAAACAGAAAGGGATAGTGAGGGACAGAGAAAGAGAGAATCGATTTTTATTTAGTATTTTCATGTGGCTTTCGTTGCTCTAACACTTCGTTGCAAATGTGGTGCTGGGTTCAAATTCTCATCCTTAAGCATGCCATCCAAGCACAGAAACCACTGAGCCGGTGCTCCAGCTCCTGTTCTCTTTTTAACAATGTCTTTCCCAATATTCTTTAAAATTATAATCTCTTCCTCCGTTTATGCAGTTACTCCTCTCTCTTCTCTCCTTTGCTTTTCTTTTTCATTTACTAACATGTAATATAATATTACATGTTAGTAATATAATATAACATAACATATTGCTTATCTTATTATCAAATTCCCTCCTCCTATTTACCTTAGTTAGAAAAATTTGACACAAAATATATAATAAATACTGGTAAATTAATTAAAATTGCATTTTGATTGGGAGATAGCTTTAAAATGATTCTAGAAAGAAGTTAGAAGATGATACAGTGAATAGAAAAAAGGCATGGCAAGAATATGGAGAAAATTTATGGACTTTCTCTATCAGGATGTCCATGGAGTATCCCTGAACTCAGTACTAAGAACATGACATTCAGAGTTCTAGACTATCCTGCTATGCCCTGAATAGTGAGCTAACAATAATCTAGTGCTATTTAACAGTTCTAACAGGAAGCATATGTTCTGAAATAAAGGTAAATACTGGAGACAATATGGCAATGAGCTCTGAAAAGAATTACTGTACATTTTACATTAGTAAATAAGTCACTCGCTTGAATAGACACTTAACATTTAACATGATTTAAGCATTTATCACGCAGTGTAGTATTTGCTTTCTGAACAGAAAATACATAGTTCCCAACCTAACAAGGTTGTACCAGTATGGCACATATATTAACAGCCTTATTGATAACCACCCTGTTATATGGAAAGAGAAAGCCCCCTGACAACTATTCCAAAATTGATTGGCAAGGAGAGAAGATGAAGAACATGTCAGGTGATGAAGATAGGCTATTAGTAATGAGGTAAGAGCTTTTCAAATTTTGAAATATTTACTATGGTGTGAAGAGCCCGTCAGAATAATTTGTGCAGTCTATTATACAGTTAAATGACCTATTTGCATATAGGTTCCTGCTGTGAGATTTTCACACAACTAAGCTGGTTAAGTTAGACTTGTCTGTTATGTGGCCATTGATGAGACAGGACAAGCTGCTAAGGTCACTTTTTTCTAAGAGACTCTCATTTGACTGTTTGATGGAGTCATTAGAAGTTAATTGGTAACCTCCTATGTGCCAATCAGTAGTAGCGTGTCATGATTAAGAACACTCAATTTGAAGTCAGACAAAAGTTGGATCCAAGTCATAGTCTTAACAACTGAGTTCTTTGGGGATGGATCAAGTTCTGCATCTCAATTTCAACATCTAAAAACAGGAGGAATTCCTAGCTTCAGCATGCCATGTAGGGAGATTTAAGGACTTTGTATAAAAATACTCTTAGGTTTATGACACCTGACACTAGTAGACTCAGTAAAATGTATCAGTGCTTTTTTTTTTTTTGGGGGGTCCTGTTTCACTAAAAAAGTAGAGATGCTAGGAAAGCACCGAGGACCACCACACCACCCCATGAATGACTCATATGTGGGGCTCAAAATAATTTTGACAGCTTAAGGGATCACCCTGCAAGTTAGGCCTGCATCTTCAAGTTGTATGTGGATATGGAATGCTATGAGAAGCATCATGTGGAACACATCCTCCGTAAGAGGACATGGTGTGTACGTTTGAAGCCTGTGCAGTAGGGGAACATTTTATATCAGGTTTGTAGCTCTGCTGGATACAGTGAGTTGAGATACTTCCCTTAAGGAAAGAATGAGGGAGGGGTCATTCATGCCATAGCCACCAGTCAGCTAGTAACCACAGTAAAGCGAAACTGAGAAAAAAAGAAAAATTTTTCCTGTGTCAGCTCCTTTCTCAGATTTTATGTTCTCTGTGACTGTCTGCCTGTCTCTACTTCTCACTCTTTCTTTCTCTTCCCCTACACATTCTCTTTATTTCTTCTAATTTGATGGTCTATTACGCAAAAAAGAGAGAGAGAGAGAATGTACTTTTGTATTTTTTTAAAGAAAGTTGGACATTAAGAAAAAGAGAATCAATTTTATTTGGCTTTTCATCTGCTTTTCATTGCTCTGACACTTCTTGTGTACGTGGTGCTGGGGTTTGAACCCAGATCCTTGCACATTCTGGGCATGTGCCGTAACCTCTGAGACATAGCTCCAGCCCGAGTAAGTATGTACTTTTAAATGAGTCGAGGATAAATATTTTCTGGAAAAAGAATAATGTATACATGTAATGAGAGGCATTAGAGATCACACTGACCATCTTCCACACTGACCCACACCAATTATCTTCCAAAATAATAAACAAAACAAACAGGCTCTAATAAATAAAATGGAGTAGTACTGGAATCCTGCCATGAGATGTCCCAAGGACAGTTACCCAAACGAAATCAGGGCTTTAATTGACACTTTGATTTCTAACATAGCAACATTTACTTTCCTTTTGGGTTGTTCTGCTGCCTATCAAACCTCAATTTGAATATGGTTAGCCTTCTAGTATAAATTATGGAGACTCACTAATGATCAGACTGATAGGGAATAATTTACCTAGTGCTGTCTCTGCTGCATAGCTTTTAAACAACCTTGAAGGAAACAGCAAAGAACAAGGAGTGAGGTTATAGTAATGAAATATGATTTTCTCTTTAATGTTAAAAATGTGTAACATGCTATGTTGCATCTAGTGGGACTCGGATGAAACCCAAACCAAGGCCAGCAATCTCATCAAGAGTATTATGAATACTCTTAAAGTATCATTAAAGTGGATGGTATTGGATAAGAAGTTATTGCTGCAAAAATATAAAATCTCAAGGAAAACAACATTGAATTGATGGTTGTAAACATTCACTATCTCATTCTGCCTCAGTTTATTCTCTTTCTATATTTCTTCTTTGCCTATTCTTTGAAAGTTGCTACTTATGTGTCTGAAGTGGTATTTACTCTAATAGCCTAGAGAGAGAGGATTTCTGAAATTTCTCATTGAAGAGAAAGTGGTTACAAATTGATAAATTTTTAGAGTATACATATTTGAGCATATGAGGATGGGCAGGAGGAACAGCTAGAATGCCGCTCTTCCTAGTACTGGCATATCTATAGTTAACATTGTTTGCTCCTATTTTTTCTTCCCTTTCTTCTGGGAATCTTATATTCTTTCTGTTTTCTGTTTTGCTGCTCACATGTTTGATGCAGATTTGGGATTGATATAGAAGCCTAACGAAGGCAGTTATGTGGCAGCTAGGGAGTTCCTAGCATTACCCCCAATTTGTCTGAGTTCCTAATAATGATGGAATAATAGCTTCTCTTTTGTATTGGTAACAATCTATGTAACACTGGAAGATATGTGATCAGAATGCCTTCAAACCCAAATCTTAAATAGTATGTCATTAACAAGCTAGTTCACTTAGGAGAAAGATGACGGATCTCCTGGAGAAGGGAACAGCCTGAGTAGAGCCTGCTAATGTGTGGCAGTATTGGTGTCCATGCTGAGATGGATGGCAAGCCACAGAGCAAGGACAACAGATATTGCACACGCCTTCGAAGTACTGCTTCCATTAGGAAGTAGTAAACATTACAGCTGGAATGATTTTTTTTTTATCTCTGCTTATAAAATGCTCAAAGAGTGGTCTTAGATTGTTCAATGTGGAATGCTCAGAGTAGGAACACTGCAGATCATGTCTGTGGTATGTCAATGCCCCAGACTGTATGTGGCATTTCATGTCTGTTCAGTAGTGAGGGAAGTTTCATAAAATGAGGACGACCAAGACTGAATATGAGACTGTTAGTTTCCGATCTCATTCTTTCCTCTCATTGTCTGCTCTCTTCAGTGCATCTATGAGTATACTTGGACACACTTTTATGTCATTAGTAGCATCCATATGCTGCATCTGAGAGTGAATGACACCAGAAAAATGTGTTTGGGAACATCATTCATGAGTAAAGGGTAAGGACAGAAAAATGGTCTCTATGGAGTGGCAAGAAAGACGCATTTGTGGTTTTAGTTACTGAATTCCTGCTTTTAGTGGACAGGGAACCACATTAATACCCTTAATAGATAAATATTGCCACAAAATGATTTTCTATACCATCAGAGAGTCCTACACAGACCAATATATTTGCATGGAAAACTTGAAGATTCACAAAGAGCCTATTTTCTAAGGACCAGGATTCCAGAAAGAATATCCTAATAAAGAATCACTGCGATTTGATTGAGATGGTATTCCCTAAATTTGAGAATTTAGAACACTTGCACTAAATTTGATAATTTCAAAGGAAATTAGGATTTGAAGGACTTACTAACTTGAAGAAAACAAGAGAATTGTAGATATTCCAGAAACCAATTAAAATATTTTTAATTGTGGTTTAAATAAATGAGTAAAGAATATGATAAATTATTTTTTATGGCTTAAAACATAGCCATTAAATCGGTTTGTTGGGATCCTATATTGGTTTTCTGGCAGGTATTTTTGAATGTTAGAAAGCTGTAGTGGTAAAATCAATGAGGAAGCTAAAATTGACAGAATCACTATGGGAGAGTCAGAAATGCTGAAAATAAATTTTGGAAGGACGTGGATAGGTGACTTTTCTGTAGGTTAGATTATTAAAGGGCTCAAAATACTTCATCCTCTTCATAAAAATAAAGATGGTAACAAAAATAAGGATTTTTCTATGAGTAATGAAGAACAGCAGCTTCAAGGAAGCCTGGAGAAATTTATTCCAGAGAAAAATGAAGCCCTTTGGAGAATAGCAGAGTTACAGTGCACTTTCTGGGAATGAGCAGAAGGAGTAAAGGAACTTCCATAAAATGAGAGACTTTACAGGGACAAAGCAGTTATGCACAGGGTCGAGAGTGACACTGGGGCTGAAGGCAGACAGCGCAATCCTAAATACCCTCAAATGTAAGAGAAATCACCAGGACTAGCCATTCTCATGACGTTTCACTTCTGACTTTTGCTCAGTAAATGGCATTAGAGAATATCCTGGAGAATGGAGAGAAACAAGGTCTCTGGCTTCTTCATGGTGCCTTATACTAGGGCTCTGAGTGAGATCCAAACAAGATTCAAATGTTATGTGAAAGTTAAGTCCCAATCCCTCCCAGTTCCAGTATTGACAAGACCAAGAAAGAAGCATAAGAAGAAGTATTGGGTTGGGACTATCAGAGGTGAACTTACCCTAATCAGGTAAAGCTGGGCTAAACACGAGCTCAACTTGGTGGAAGGGAGAAACTAGATAGATGGTCAGTCTTTCTCTGCAGCACACAAGGAGATTGTCTTATTATAAACTGAAGCAAAATATTATCATATTTTTCTCTCTAATGTTTTTTCAAAAATTTCTAGATTAATTTTAAAAAGGATATATTAAAAAAATAGAAAATCTTGACCCCCTAAAATACTGATAAAACACAATTATTATAAAGATACCCAGGCATAATCAATTACAGGAGCTAATGCACAGGGACTTCTATAGCTGCTATTTCAGCTATGCTAAAATTATGGGGAAATGGTTAAGCAAAAGGTGACTAAAATCACTATGGAAATAAAACTAAAGTAAAATGAAGAATTCTGCAGTTTAATAATATTGTACCTGACATAAAAATGTAGTGTATGCGCTTAAGGACAAATTGAAGAAAAAAGAAGAAAGGACAGCTGAACTTGAAAGTAGGTCAACAGAAATTACCAAAACTTCACAAGAGAGAGGAAGATAATTGAAAAAAATATTGAACATCTTTTCAGTGGCTTGTGGGACAACACCAAGCAGCCTATCATACATGGAAGTGGAGTTTCATAAACAGAGCTATGGGAGAGAATAAAGCAAATTTCTTTCTTAAAGTGATGATTTTCTTCTTCACTTTTGGGATAAAACAACAATCCAGTGCTCCAAAAACTCAGCATGTACCAATCAGGCTAAAATACCATCATAACTGAACAAAGGAAAACTAGGAGTAAAGAGAAAAATATTACAAAAGATGGACAAACAAATAAATAAATGCCAGTTAGACTGGAGCCGTGGTTTAGTGGTTGAGGTGCTTGCCTGGCATGTGCGAGGAGCTGAGTTCAAACCCCAACACCATGTACACAACTGGGTGTCAGAGAAACCAGAACAAGATAAGAAATAAATAAAAATATAAAAATCAATTGTCTCTTTCTCTCTTTCTCTCTCATCTCCCCTTCTCTCTCTTAAAAAAATCTACAGTTTTAAAAACATTACATGCAGGTAAACACAAATAAATACAGATAACCCCTCATCAAAACAAGGCAAAGCAGGAAATAAAGGAAAGGCATCTTAAATTGCTGAAAAAGAAAAGTCAATGTACTTTTTTTTTAAACATATGGTTCTTTATCTGGTGAAAATATATTTCATATTCCTGGACAGTAAGTTATAGTTAGGAATGAGATGATCTGTTGTGCTATTCACCAAAGTGTTACTATAGATAGCAAATTTTAAAAATCCATAGGAAAAGATTTTGAATATTTTCACAATCAAAAAAAATGTTTGAAGAGATAACTGTCACCCATATTACAACATTATACAATGTATATATGTGTCAAAATTTTATGTGGTACCCCATAAATATGTATTACTTTTATGCTTTTATATTGCAGTTAAAACACATTTAATTTAAATTAAATATACATATCACAAACAAAAGCAAATAAAGATGTTTTAGATAAATGAAAGCTAAGAGAATTTGTATCAAGTTGACCTATACTATATGAAATGCTTGAAGAAATTCTTTAGACTAAAATAAAAACATAACAGATAATTGAATCTCAGAGCAGGAATACGGAGAGTAAGAAACTGTAATATTTATGAAAATATAAAGTCATATTTTTCTCCTTAAAAATTAATTTGAAAAAAATTTAGCTGATTAAACCAACAAAGTAAAATATATACAAGTAAGTATATGACAACAATAGCACAGAGAATGCTCTGTGATTCATCTGAAATATATTATCGTAGCATTTTACTACACTTATGTAAAGAAGCATAGTATTACTTTAGGAGATATTCATAAATTCAAAAGGAATGGTTTAATTCTAGTGGTGACCATTAAACATTTACAAACAGTACAGCTCAAAAAGCCATAAAGGAGAATTATTTTTTTTTGTTAAAGCACTCCATGCAAAAAAGACAGAGAAGGAGAGAAAGAGGAAGAAATTACAGACAGAACAAATAAAAATCAATTAGTAATATGCCCTAAGAAAACCTGTATAAAAATACATTAAATGTAAGTGGTATAATCAATCATGTTAAAGACAGAGATTATTAGCCTGATACAAAGCAAGACTCTATTACATGCAATTAAAAGGAAATGTTTTTATGCATATAAAGAAAAATAGATTAAAAGTAGAAAGATGAAGAATATAAACTGTGAAAATAATACTCATCATAATATGGCTACTAATATCAGACCCATAAGTTTTCAAATAAGGGGATGCTATCTGAAAAAAAAGACATTTCATGATGATAGAAGAGGTGTTTCATTCACTCAGAATACATTCGGTTCTGCAACTCTAGAAGGAAATCATAGTAAAAATTTAACAGATATGATAGAAGAAACAGACTCCAGGATAATTGCATTTTACAATTTTAACATTCTTTCCCAATCACTGAAAGACTTTACAAGCTATATTAGTAAGGATGTGCAAGATTTGAATAACATTGTTGATTAATACTGGTTAGGCATACCCAAAAAAGGCAGAATTCACATTCTCTTCAAATTCAAATAGAATGCTTTTTAAGCTAGACAATATGCTGGATCATAGAATAAATGTCAATAAATATCAAAGCAGTGAAATCATAGAGTGTTTTCTGACCACAGTGAAACTTCTAAAACTGCAGATACTTAGAGTGCGTAGCATAATGTTTTACTATCCATATACATAGTGAAATGAGTACTACAATTAGGTTAAATCACATCCATCTTCTCACACAGCGAACTCTTTCTGGTAGTAAAATCACCTAAAATCCATTCTTATAGCAAAATTCCAGTATGTAATACAATATTATTCCTTCATTTTCCACTCTAACTATGACTTTAAGTACCCATTTAATGTGAAGTATCTTCCCAGAAGAGAAAAATTCTAAGTTGACATTATTTTTTTCTTTTCAGAAACTTAATATGGCTTTCCATTATTGCCTGCCTCAACTTGTTTTAATTAGATCACCCTAACCAAAACAACTTTGTCATCTGCATGCTATTTGTAAAACTCTGGCTGTCTTTTCTTTGCTCATCTGTTTGCTTTTTGTAGTGTTTTCTCAATTTGTGGCTTTCACCTGTTCAGCTCTAGCAGGTATATGGAATACTCCCAAAGGTCCATGTGTTAAGGCTTTATCTCTAGCTTGGCATAACTGGAAGGCACAGAAAACGTAAAGTCGGGGTCTAGTGGGAGGCATTAAATCATTATGGGCATGCATTTAGAGGGGATGTGGGGACCATGGCACCTCCTCTTTTCCTCTTGGTTTGCTTCATGGCTGCCATTAAGTAAGCAGTTTTCTCTGCCAGGTACTCCTTCCATGGTGTACTGCTTATGACAGGCCCAGAACAAAGAGGCCAGACAACCGTGGACTGAAACTTCCAAAAGTATAAGCTACAATATACCTTTTCTCTTTATAAGTTTATTATTTCAGAAATTTTGTTATAGTAATGGAAAGATGATTAACACACCATTTATTGAAGAGACTATCCATTCCCCATTGTACCTTGTTGGTATCTTGGTTGAAAAACAGTTGATTATATAGCCTTGTGTTTATTTCTATTTTTCCTATTGTTCTGTGCATCCGTTTTTTATGTCAGTAGCAAACAGTTTTTGTTACTTTAAGTTTACAGTATAATTTGAAACCAGAAACTGTGATGCCTTTAACTTTGTTTTTCTTCCTCTGGATTGCTTTGGAAATTCAGAATATTTTGGGCTTAATTTAATATTCATTTTAGAATTGTTATTTTTAGTTTTGTGAAAATGCTATTGGAGTTTGGTAAGTATTACCCTGAATCAGTGTATCATTCTATGTAGTATGGATATCTTAGCAATAATAATTCTTTTAATCTGTAAACACAGATTTTTTTCCTTTCCTTTGTTTCTTTCTCAGTTTTTCCCCCATAAGTTTTTTTATACTTATCAGTGTATAGATCTTGGGTTATTCTTAAGTTCTTTGTTATTTGCTATTATTGCAAATGAGACTGTTTTCTTTCTTTCTTTTTTTGAATAGGATGCTATCATTGATGCCAATAATTGCAACTGATGTTTCATGTTAACTGTATCCTGCAGCCCTACAAATGTTTCAAAATTGTGTGACCTATTTCTAAATAGCTACTGTGTCAAATAAATTGAAAGTGGCTTTAGAAAATAGTTGAAATTAAATGATTAAAAAAAGCAACAGCTGGGCGTTGTGGTGCACACTTGTAAATTCTAGCAACTTCGGAGGCTGAGGCAGGATTATCATAAATTTAAAGCCAGCCTTAGTAACTTAGCAAGGACCTATGCAACTTAGTGAGTCCCTGTCTCAAAATAAAAAAAAAAAAAAAAAAAAAAAGAAAAGGAATGAGGATGCGGCTTAGTGGTAAAGCACCCCTCATTTTAATATCCAGTATAAAAACTAACAAATAAAAAACAAAACAACAAAAATGTGGGATGCTGCTAAGGGATTCCTTAAAATGCATGGTCTTAAAAGCATATATGCACATTTTAGAAAAGAATAAAGATTTAAAATTATTGATCTAAGTTTCCATTCCAAATAATGTGTTAAATAAAGAATAAATAAAAGGATGTGGGGAGAGGTTGTTATTTCTCATCTCCTTTTCCCACCTCTCATTATCTCTCTGGAGAGCCCTACCTGGTTTGTTAGCTAGATCTCTAACCCCTAAGTTAAACTGAGTGTGCTTTTACATCAGGCACACACTGGTTCCTCCATCCATCTCAGCCAGCATCAGATAACTTGCTGTAGATCCCAGGAATACTAGATATAGAGAAATGGAATAAAAATTTAAAAAAGGAGAAAGTGATCTTTTGAGTTGATGTAAAAACCTCACGAAAGTGGAGATAAGTATACATGAGCTATGTCTTAGCAGAAATAATCTGCAGAGTCTAGTCTTCAAAGCAAGAGAGCCCAGGAAAGGCTATGACACAGACTCTGAGAGCGCCTCAGAATAGTGGATTTTATCTACTACTGTCTAAAGTCTCGTTGTGCTTTGTTTTCTAATTACATTGTTTTTGAAAACAGTGTTTCAATATCCCATATTCCTACTTGTATTTTCCATTGTCCAGTAGTCACCAAAGATGATTGAGAAAGAATGAACCATGCACTGGAAGTGAGGGAAAGAAGCTGGCATCTGAGGAAGCTAACAGTCATGCTTCTGTAGACAGGTGGGCAAAAACCTCTCTGCAATGTCTATGTGGCCTCCCCATGTCTTTTTTTTTTTTTTGTCTTTAGAGGTGGTGAGCAAGACAGACTACTTCTACAGAAGCTGCACTCACAAAGGGGAACTGATGAGCAAGCACACGCGTGCATACAGTCCACCTGCTTGTGTCTCCAATCTGACACACCCCCAACCTGCACTCTAATTGCAGGCACTCAGGGGTACAATCTGCATGACTACTTAATATAAAATTGGGGTGGATACAGAAAAGAGCTGTGAGTGTAATGGGATATCTTTTCAGGAGTTTAAAATAGATTATCTTCGACCTCGTGGTTCCAGACCTAAGATGGCTTTCTTTTACGTATGAACCTTAAGACTCCGTTCTCAAAATGGACCATCAGACTTCTTATTTCTCATAAATCCCCCTTTTTCTTTTATGCCTTTGGTTTTATTTTCATTGTATCTGTTGATATTGCCATGTATCTTACATACATTAACTTTTTGAGGTGAAAATCAGTTATCTACTTGTCGTCTTGAGATGTTTTATTCAATACTGTTGTTTTCTCAGTAGGACTATTGGTCCTCTCTGCATTGTAAAAAGGAGTTTTAACATTGAGAGGTATTTCATTAAGGGGACCTACTGCAAGAAAACCTGAAGTAAGTTGTTCAACTGTAGTTGGAGAGAGAAATGTTTCTGAGGATTCAATATTTATATTCTCTAAGAAAATATTAATAACAAATTTCAACCCTACATATCTGAGTGACATTGTTGAAGGAAGACAAGCACTTGTACATATGGGAACCTGGAAGGCCCCAAGTCCATTATGCAGACATGCAGATCCATCAGTTGGAGGAGGGCAGCTCAGCTACCTGCCAGAGCTCTATGTCTCAGACTTGGCAGACAATGCTTACTTGCAATACAAAACAGGGGAAGGGGGGCATGAGAGAGAGAGAGACAGACAGACAGAAAGAGAGAGAGAGAGTCCATGCATAACTACTTTTTCAATATACATCAGAATGTCACATTATATTGAATGATGAATGTAAACTTTTCCATTGTGTTATAAAATATTAACAGACTTATAATAACAATGGGTTTTCAAAAGAGATATCCTTTAAGACAAGATGTACCTATTAAGAAGTAATAAGATGATGTAGGAGAATCTGAGATGTGTAGCCACACTTGTAGGGAGTGGAAGTTGTAAATAAGATTGTATTTTCTGATAATAAAGTGTCTATACCTGGTTCATCTGAGTTGTATTCTTCAACCTTATTTTTTTCAGCAAGAAGCAGGGGATGAATACATTTCAGAAATGCTATCTCATTTCAGCTGTCCCCTCTATCTTTTAAAGAAAGTGTCTTAATATCATCATCTGTAATGCATCTATTTTCTTTTTCTGGCTCTTACACTTTCTCAGATTTGTGATGACTTTCTTCAGTTCACAATAATTACAACAAAAAAATTTAACTTCACTTGCTATAAAATCATGGTAAGCATATGTGGTATTATTACTATGTGGATTTTAATCAGAAATAGCATGTAATCTTAAGAGCAGAAGCCAGATTACAGTCCCCATGTGGTCTGGATGACCAGGAACAGATGGGAGACTTTGTTTTGTCCTCTGACTCACCTTGGACAGTGTCCGTATCTGCACTAATTATAGCTATTAGTAGTTTTGAAGTCTGAAATATAGGAACATTTAATTAAAGAACAAATTTCAAGTGAAATTATCAAGGTCTGAGGATGACAAATGTATAAATGGATTTTTATTAAACTTTAGAGAGATTCTCAACATAAACAAAAGTCACTCTATGATAAGTTAACTAAAGACTTGGGAAATATATTCAAGTTTATGAGAATTTTTACAAGTCTCCTAAGAAAAAAAAGCCAAGCTTAGGGAATTGCTTTGTAGGAGATAAGTCTATATGTTAAGAAATATATGGGAAACTAGAAAAAATTTGAGAAAAACTTCAAACTAAAATGTTACTGCTTTGTGACAATTTTTTGAGCCTCTGTGCCTTAGTTTTTCAGTCCATAAAATGGATTGAATATTATATCCTTCATAATGTTGCTTCGGAAAGTGAATGAGACAATGTTTTCTAAACTGCTCAGAGGGCATAACATTCTAATGGATTAGTAGACGTGGACTTTTTAATTATTCTTCATAAAGAGAATATAGACCTTGGAAAGATTACAGAGGAGTTCCTCATGAATGATTAAAACATGAAACTCTTAAAACATTTCTAAGAGTAATAGGTATTTTATATTTAACATTAAGCTCTTGTTAGAAATAAAAATATTTTGGAAATCACATTGAGTAATACTTAGTGTACATGATAGCTTAAATACTATGATAGAGAAAACTCAAAACATACAAGGTATTGAGTTGAGCGGGAAGGTAGAAATGATCGCTAATATATTTGAAAACTGTGAAAAGGGCAATATTTCCTGACAGTTTGTAGAAGGAATTCTGAGAATACTAAGCTGACACTCATTTCCCTCTACCACAATACACATGGAAATATGATTATTGACAGGAAGAGAGAGAGCAATGAAATCCAGAAGGAAGCTCAGAGGTATACAGTCACCAGCACAAGTCTTCTCCTGGCATGGATATGCTGTGATGTGTCACACACCAGTCTCTGGAGTATCAAAGGATTTTAGAGTTGTCTATCTTGTACCTGGGCCTGATCATTTGCAGCTTCTCTTTGTCAATGTCATTGACAATATTATCTTTTTGTCCTCTATTTTTCTCTTAGGTCTTTCTCTTCACCCCTCACCAATTCTTTTTCTTTTCCTGTAGTTTGTTTGTTTGTTTTTATATTTTTGTGGGCTGGAGTGGTGGCTCAGCAGTTAGAGAGATGTCTGGCAAGTGTGAGGACACAGATTCAAATCCCAGCACCACATACACAACTAAATTTCAGAGAAACAAATGCCAGATGAAAAAAATAAATAAAATCAATTCTTTCTTTCTCTTTCTCCCTCTCACTCTTTCACACCTCTCTCTCTTTAAAAAAATATATTTGTTGTTATTTTTCATCACTTTTTTTTGTTGTTGTTGCAGTATGGATTACAGGAGGCAGTAAGATAAGAAGAATGCAATAAAGATTCTAGAATGCTTGTGGTGAGAAATAGATGTGCTAGTAACTAAAGAAAACTACAGCTCTAAAGTTAGTTTCTGGCCCTCTATATAGTGCCTGGGAGGAATGAGGTGACTTGGAATGAGCTGTCTGTCTGGAGTAGATAAATGGGGCAGCCAAACTTGCAAGAAAATTGTGGAATTAGTAGAGGGAATGTGGATTGTGGCAAAACTTTTCTTCAGTGACCAGGGGGGTAGCTTATTGGTGGAACACTTGCTGAGTACTTCCTGAGGCCCTGGGTTTGAGCCCCAGCACAACAAAACAAACAAAATTAACAAATAAAATCACAACAGGAAAAAAAATTTTCGTTATGAATGCCACCATGAATTTCAAAAACAAATAATAAAGTAAAATGATCTTCTGTATCAATCACTATTTCTCTTAATGCTCAAAATATTTTATTCACATACTCCCCATTTTAGTCTCCATGATAACTTTGAAGTGTGTTAAGACAATGTGTTTTTTTTTAGAAGAGAGAAAGACAGTGTGAGAGAGAGAGACAGAATCAATTTTTATTGAGTTTTTTTGCATGGCTTTTGTTGCTCGGACACTTAGTTGTGTATTTGGGTGTTGGGGTTTGAACCCATGTACTTGTACATGCCAGGCAAGCGCCGTAACCACCAAGCCACCATTCCAGCCCTGTAATTTTTAAAAAAATATATTATTATCATTACTTTTCTTTTGTTTTTTGAGATAGTATCTTGGGTACATTGAATAGTCTGGTCTCAAATTCCTGATCCTCTTGCCTCAGCTTGCCCAGTAGCAGGGCTTATAGACATATGCCAACATGCCCAGCTAATTCTTAATTTTAGCATGACAAATATTTAGGTGTTTTTCCAAAGTGATGAATTTTGTTTGTTTACTTGTTTTGTTTTGCTTTTGAGGTCTCTATCCATAAAATTTGTAAATTTATAATTTCTGTTTCATGGTCACTCTGAGAGCTTAGAAAGGTAACACCAACTCTGGATATTACTTAAACCTGATTTAGTTTTGATTGATTTATTGATTCTAAGACAATTATGGAAAGAAATGTTGAGAACTGATTAATAGCTACTTACCTTTAGGAGTTGATAGTTTTTTCGCGTGTTTTTAAAGAACAAGAGGGACAACGAGAGAGAGAGTGGCTTTCGTTGCTCCAACACTTCCTTGTGTACTTGGTGCTGGGGTGCAAACTCATGTCCTCGGGCATGCCAGGCAACGGCCATAACCACTGAGCCACTGCTTCGGCTCTGGGAGTTAGATAGTTTTGAGATCAAATTACATCTAATACTATCTACCTAAATAAAAGTTGTTGACTATTAGTCTTCTATACTTCATCTGTATTTCACCAAACTCTTTGGCTGATTATTTTGCTGTAAGCGTTAAACACTCTGCATGAATAATGTGTTTTGTATCGGTATTGTACATAACAGTTATGCTATTATTTACACTGAAATGTAGTGAAGTAACAATGTGTAGTACTAGAGAGAGAAAAAGAAACTCTTCATGAGAGATTGATTAAATTCAAATGAAATTTTCCTAGAATAATGGAGTGATGCCAAATTTATGTCTCCTAGTTGTCTAAGTAGCAAGAATCCTTTTGTGGTGCTCAGAGCATTATCCTTGCCAGAAAGTCTTTGCAAAATTAATATTTTGTACTTAGTGGAGCTGACCTCCATTAGTTACCCACTCTAACATATTTATGGTGTCAGCAAATTATCTTATGTTTCACAAAGAATATATAAAATATAATGTCAAATTCAAGCTAAAACTCATATGGAAATGCAGGAGTTTCAGAAGAGGCATAACAATTTTGAAAATAAGCAAAGTTAGTAGACTCACACTTGAGACATATTATAGGTCAAATGACTGAATTATACATGCATGAATAATTCCTCACATTTAAGAAAGAAAAATTTATCTTGGGCAAGAGTGTCAAGATTTTTTGACAGGGAAGAGATAGACTTTTTAATAAATGGTAGTAGCACAGATAGACACTCACAATCAAAATAAAATTAAATACTATAAAACAAAATTTAAATACTCTCATACACTAAATAAAATTCGTTGAAAAGAGATAAAAATCTAAATTTGAGAAATGAAACTTAAAACTGTTAGAAAAAATATAGAAATAAATATTTCATGCCCATGTGTTAGACAGTGATTCCTTAAATGTGACAACGTAGAAACAGCCAAAGAAAAAGTATATAATTTGGACACCATCAAAATTAAAAGCATTGAAAAAGCAACCTACTGAATGAAAGAAAATATTTTCTAAAAAGATGCGATAATGAAATTATGTCTACAACATAAAAAAAAAATGTCTTGCAGCTCCATAATAAAAGAAATAGCACTCAATACAAAATGGGAAAATATTTGAAAAAAATATTTCTTTCTCCAAAGAAACAATAAAAATAGTCAATAAGCATTAACACTGGTGTTGAGGAAAAGATGCTCAACACTATTAGTAATTAAGGAAATGAACACCAAAACTACAATGAGATGCTACTTCAAACCAACTAGCTTAGCTATAATGAAAAAGACAAAAATAATGTGTTGGTTAGTATATAAAAAAGTTGGAAACTTTCTACATTATTGGTGAGAATGTAAAATATCAGAGCAACTTTTGTAAACCATTTAGCAGCTCCTCAAAATACTAATGTAATGTTGTCATGCAATTTAGCAACTCCCTTTCTAGATATACAACCATATACATAAATGATCATAGCCATGTTATTTACAATAGCTTCAAAAAGAAAATAATCCAAATATTCACCAACCAATGAAATGGAAAAAGGAATGTAGTATACCCTTATCAATGGACTATTATTCAACCATCCATTGAAAGTAACGGGATACCAATTTATGTGGAAATATGAGGATGATCTTTGAAAATAATGCACTAAGTGAAAAAAGCTAGACTCAAAACACCAAGTATTACATGATTGCATGCATGTAAAGGGTCCAGAATTGTCAAAATATGGAGGGAAAAAATACACTAGTCTTTACCTAGAGCCTTCAGTAGTGTTGGGCATTAAACATTTAACAGTGACTGTTAATAGTGTAGGCTTTCCTTTGGGAGTATAAAATGTTATAAAATTAGATTGCAGTGATGATTGTACATGTCTCTGAATATGCTAAACACACTGAGTTGAACATTATTTTGGGGTGCATTTTTATGGGAATTATATCTCAGTAAACCTCTTATCTAAGCTAACACGGATGGAATATGAAGAAACAAGGGGTCAAAGTGATTTGGGGAAATATGTCTTAGATTGATTGAGATTATTATTTGGGATTTCTTTAATAAAGATACTATGTTAGAACATGGAAAGTCCCTGTTAATGTTGACTTGTTTGGATTCCAGAAACATATATTTGCTGGAACTCTGGAGGAATTTTCTCAGCAGAGAAAACTTCATTGTCCTGGATAGTGAGGAGTATCGATTTGTTAGGGAGCTAATGCAATAGGGAAAAGGATTTTAAACTCTTGAAAAAGCTTCTGCAGTAGGGGTCAGTAAGCTCTTCTTTTAAAGAGCCATATGGAAAATATTTTAGGATTTTAGGATTACCATTCATATGGTGTTTGTCACAACTCTTCATCTCTGTCCTTGTAATAAGAAAGAGCAACAGAGAGTATATAAATGAATGGGATTGGTAGTGGTCCATTCTAATTTTTTTTTTTGAGAGAAAGTGAGAGAGCAAAATAGTGATTTTCTTTTTTTTAATCTCATTTTATTTTTCCTCCACTTAGCTGTGCATGTGGTGCTGGGGATAGAACTGGGGTCCTCATGCATACCAGGCAGGCACTCCACTGCTGAACCACCTTTCCAGCTCTGATCTGAAGGATTTGTTTTGCAGACTATAGCTTGATAATTCCTGCTCTAAAAGAAATTAGATGTTACAGGGACTTCTCAATTCATTTGGAATGAAATCCAAACTTTTCAGTATAATATCATACATATCTTAGTTTTTCTTGCCCAACTTTTCCAATACATTGAGTATCATGCTTCCCTGGTCTACTAAACTCTAATCCCCAATCCTGATTTCTCTATACAGCGAGGCTAAGTTCTTTGCTGCTTCAATAACTCTGTACTAATCCCCCCCGCCCAGGCTTTCACAGGTTTGAATCTTTTTTTTGCTCCCAGCTTAATATAATTTTCTCAGAAGGACTTCTCATGACCAACCTTCCTCTGTAAATGCCACACTTTTCTGACCTTACTGCTTTCTATCCTCTCTCCCTTATAGTTCTTTCATAGCATTTATAATAATCAAAAATTATTTTGTTAATTTTGGTTCTTATTTATTATATATTTCTTACTGTAGAATTAAAGTCCCATTGTGAAAAGGGATATCTGGCTTAGATTAAAAAAAGAAAAACTTGGCAAGTGATGTAAGATTTCTAAGCCTCAGTCTCCTAGTATGAAATTAAAATTCTAAAATACACTTCAAAGGTTTATAAGAATGATTCACTGAGATAGCATCAGAGAAGCAGTTATCAAAGTGGCTGACGTTCAGGGAGCATTTAATGAAAGCAATTGTTATTTTTGCTGCCAGCATCATCATCACCACCACCACCACCAGTGTCAGAGCAGCAGTAGCAGCAACAGCAGCATTACTATAGGTCTTGTGCTCACGTAGCTGATCTGGAGAGGGAGGCTGATGGGAAATTGTCATCAGTTACATCCATAACAAAACATGCTAAATCTTTACATCTTAAACTATCACTCTAAAAATTATGTTTAGGTATAGGATTTTACAGACTTTTGTAGGTCAGGAACTAATGGAACAATTTTCACTGTTCCACTGGGTCTATCATCTTATCTGAGAAGATAAGCCTGTGATGAGCCTGATAGTGATTCAACATCTGGAACCATCTGGAATCATCAGAAGACATTTTCACACCTCACACACATCTGGCCTTGACACTGGTTGTTAGCTGGGATATCAGTTCAGAACACATTCTTTTTTTTTTTTTTTTTTTAAAGAGAGAAGGTCAGTGAGAGAGAGACAGAAAGAATCAATTTTTATTGAGTTTTCCACATGGCCTTCGATGCTCTGACACTTAGTTGTGTACATGGGTGCTGGGGTTTGAATCCGTGTATTTGTGCATGCTGGGCAAGAGTTGTAACCGCCAAGCCACTGCTCCAGCCCCTTTCCTAACTTGGAAATTTTAAAGGTTCCATCAAAAGCATGTGGGGTAAAAGACATTTGTGTACCAATTTTTTGAATATATAATCTAGTACGGTGACCATTATATGTAGGTTTGCCTGATAAAATTGACAAAGAAACAGAAAAGTAGGATATTCAAGCTCAATCACCCCTTCCCCTGCCTTGCATATGATAACTTTTCCATCAACCATACCCTGCTATGTTTTAGATATTAGGTGTCCCCCAAAAGTACATGTGTGAGACAAATGCAAAAGAGTTTAGAAGTGAGCTGATTTGGTTATGAGAACCTTAACCTAATCAGTTCGTTAATTCCCTGATAGGAATTTACTGGATGATACCTCTAGGCAGGTGGGGTGTAGCTGGAGGAGGTAGATCACTGGTGGCATGCCTTTGGGGTATATATTTTGTCCTTGTCATATGGAGCTCTCACTCTGCTTCTTGGTGACCATGTCCTGACCTGCTTTCCTACACAACATCCTTCTGCCATGATGTTCAGCATCACCTTGAGCCCCAAAGGATGGAATTGGCCATCTATGGACAGAGACTTCTGAAACTATGAGCCCCCATTGGAACTTTTCCTCCTCTAATTGTTCTTATCAGCTCTTTTGGTCACAGCAGTGCAAAAGCTGACTAAAATAATGCCTCTCTCCATGGTCTTATAGTCCCTAATAGTCCCTTCAAGTCTGGTAACTGCATCATGTCTTCTCTCTCATGTCTTTAATACCATGCTCAGTATATGCCAGTTGTGCATGTGGATTCCCATGAAATGAACAACAGAATAAGAAAAGAGAAGAAGTAGAGAGGAAGGGTGGTAAATATTATGGGTGATTTTAAATAGCGAATATTTTTTAGAATTGGGAAGAAAGGAAAATTTTATAGACAATGGAATATCAGGATTTTTTTAACCAAAATATTTCAGGATTCTGAGACCATATTTGTAAACATAATGTAGGAGACTATCAAGGAAGCAATTGTCACTTTGTGAAGAGATTGTCATGTGGTACATCAGCGAGGGGAATGTTTTGAAAAAAACATTTGAGAGTAGTGTGACCTGTCAAAAAGTATTTGGAGATTAGATAATTAAACTTTGTCATTTCTTTTTCTTAATTTTTCTATTTGTGTTTATTTATTTAAGAGTTTGGTAATAAGGAAATACCCCATAGGAACAAAAACATGGGGAGGAAGGTAGACATTGAGTGAGTGTCCTTACATAAACTTGATCACATTCCAGTCATTGTTCTGTGGCACATTGAAGCAAAATGGGCAGCAGTCTGTGATTTTGCTACTTGTGGAGACTGGCATTTTCCTCTTTTATCCTCTCCTCTAATGGATATAAGCCACCTGTGCTGGTAGTTTCTGGGTTATTTCACCTTTTTTAAAATTTTTAACTTTACCCATTCTTTCAAAGGTATTTTTGCTTGATTTCCCTCTATATATTCTACTTTCTATTGAAATATGTTTTAAAGGGAATTTCTCAGGAAGATCAATTCATCACTTTGGAATTTGGAGGGCAAAGCTCTGTTTAAAAAGTACCCACATAGCTAGGCATGGAGGCACATGCCTATATTCCCAGTGCCTCAGAAGGCTGAGGATTGCTAAATTCAAAGCTAGCTTCAGGAACTGAGGGAGAGCCTGACTCAAAAAAAAAAAAAAAAAAAAAAAAGAAAGGGATGGGGATGTGGAAGTGTTCCCTGGGCTCAATCTCTAGTGAAAAAAAGAAAGAAAGAAAGAGAAAAAAACAAAGAAAATAAAACTCAAAAAATAAAACCCATAACCCGGAAACAGTACCCAAATGGTGAAGTGCTGTTGTTTATTTAGCACAACTCACAGACCAGAAATCTTTTGTTCTATGAACAGGGAAATGCAGTCTTATCACTGTGCTGATTTTGGTTGATTGATTTCAAGCAATAGGGCCCAACATTGTTGAGATCTACTGAGATAAAGTGGGTTAAGACAGAGGCTTGAGCTAGGTTGTTTAACAGGCTGGAGATCCCTGAAGACTGTAAAATACAGAACGAACGCGAGACAGTTGAATCAAGGCAGACTTGTGTCAAATAAATATTTAATTGTACGTCACACTTTGTTTCATTTTCTTACTACACAGCCAGCAAAGTTCTAAATACTAAAATGGACTGGAGAGAAAGAGTAAGAGTACAAGAGTAAAAGTGCACAGGAGACAAGTTCTGGATTATGGCAGATTCAGTGGGGGGAATCTCCATGTAGCCACTGAGATTATTTTTCATTATAAAATTTAAACCAATTAGATATTGAAAATCATAAATGTTAAAAGATAGCAGATACATGAGTACATACACACACACAGCCCTACATATGGAACCATTAAAGTAATATTAAGAGGTATGGAAAATGGACATGAAATTGCATGGAAGATGTGAATAAGAGTGTATATAATCCAAATTCCAAGAAAACATATGTATATGGGAAAAGTTTGACAATAGAGGTATTGAAACACTTTAGAATTTTGGGAGGTTAACAGGGAATGACAGTGTATCTTAATGTTTGTCTCCGATCTCTTTCATAAATTTCAAACTTCAAAGACACATGTTTTCTCATGAGTAACTAAGTCATATTTATAAATCTGGCAATGGTCGTATCTCATGATAGAACTGTGAAAGGGGAATATTCTGAGGATCTGGAAGGACAAAACTGAGACTAATGGATGGATATCTTTTGTGAACCCAATTGCTAGACATATTGTAAAGTTAATCTTAAAAATAACTTGAGTGCTTGGCATTTTCAAAAATAAGAATGCCTTAGTAACTGATGAAGTATTTGGAAAGGTCTGTAGTTTGATTCCAGCTTTCAGCTGGGAATAGAATCACAGATCCAGCCTTAAGATACCTTGATTTCAAGCAACAATCATGTCTATCTAGTTCTTCCCAGTTTTTGCACTCCAACTGGAAACTTCAAATAACCTTTAAAGCATAAGTAGAATTTTCAAATTATTTTCCATTGCATATTTTAAAATATAATTTATTTATGTGATTTTTACATCTCAGAAGAAAACTCTTAGGTCCCAATAATATCATTGCTGTTCAAGCATTTCCAAGTTAGGTAAGGTTGGAGATTACTGAAGATGTTACAGAAGGAGATGTATTATTTAACTATATAACTCATATGCTAGTATAGACAAAATAATCTGAAAACATACTTTGGGTCAGACACTGAACTTAAATGTTACATCAAAAATTGGAAAAGTGGACTTGTAGCAAGTGTCAGTTTTATTGGTTGTTAGATATCATTTAAGGTGTTTTTCTGCCACAATGAACTACATAAAGCTAATTTGAATTTCAAGGGCCCCAACTTGGGAAGTATGAAATTCTATTCATATGGGGTGATGGTTTTTATTTTTTTACTTCTCCCCCGTAACTCTATTTTTTTTTTTTTTGCTAAAATCTAGTGGATATTAGCACTCATTCTAGGAGTCAGTTGATTAATCCTAAGAAAAGAAAAGACTGTTCATATTGCATATCATGATTGTTCATATAGGAAAAACTAAGCAATCTACAAAAATAAAACTACTAGAATAAATAAGCGAATTTAGCTAGGCCATAAAATTCCTGATCAATTTTTTTTTAAAGAATCACATAACATTTTGGCTTTAACATTTCTTTAAGTGTGAAAATTTTATTTTTTAAGTATACAAAAATGTATTTATTTCACTTTCTTTACTTAATGTCTTCTTTTATTGGTTTTTCCTGCAAGGTATAATTTACACAATAAATTTCACTCTATTTATTACATAGCTCTGCAGATTTTGACAAATGCTCGTAGTTGTATAACCACCACCACAGTCAAGATACAGAGCAATTCCATCACCCCCTCCATAATTACCCTGTGCCCCTTTGTAGTCAGTCTGTTCTTCCATCCTAGTTTTTGGAAACTACTGCTCTATTTTTTGATTTCTGGCCTTTTCAAGAATGCTATATAAATAGAAACCTTCAGCATGTAGCTTTTGAAGTATACTTTCAGTTAACATAATGCATTTTGGATTTATCCATGTTCTTGCTGTATCAATATTTTGCTCCTTTTTGTTGCTGACATTTTTGTCATTGTATGCCTGTAGCCATTATCTAGTTGAAGGGTAGTTTGGTTGTTTTTTGTTTGTGTGGTCTTCATCTGTATTCGATGAGAGGAGAGTTCCCAACCATTCCCCCAGAGTTTAAACCTAATTTCCTGGAATGATAAGGGAAAAAATATTAGATAAACTTTTATATTTTTCCAGGAGTAGTTGTTAAGCCACAGGAAGCTTTCTCAGATCTCTCACCCTGTCTCTTATCTTTTTAAAGCATTGAATTAGATATGGGAAAAGGATTCTGCAATTGGTTGGGAATGTCTCACCTGTCTGTGGTTCAGAGGTTCTGTTTTCTCACACTCAACCAATTGTTAAAGGTTGAGGCCAAACTCAATCTTCAGCAGTCTCAACCTTAACATTTCACAATTAACTATCTTAATTCTTGTTAGTAGAATATAGCGAATCTGGCATCTGCCCTAGGGGAGCAACCATGTGCGTCTGGTCTCTCTTTTAAGCTGTACTCATCTTTGTCAGGTTTTGGGCTAATTTGTCATTGCAACAGAAACTCTTTGATGGTTTGAGAAAAGTTGTGATTTTTTAGTTTACTGAGTGTGGTTTATTTTTTGTTCTTATATGTGTGGGAGCAATGCTCTTGTCTGGTTTCTATATTTGAAGCAGAAGCCAGGAGACCACCTGCCTTCATTGTAAAGGATGTTTTGACAGTGTATATACAGATGGTCCTTGACTGTGATTTTTAAGCTTGTGATGGTGCAGAAATGATACCCATTTATTAGAAACTGTACATCAGTTTTTGAATTTTGATTTTTCCTCAGGCTAGCAAAATGTGCTACAATATTCTTTTGCTATGCTGGGCAGCAGCAGGCAGCCTCAGTTCCCAGTTACCCATCTGATCATGAGGGTAAACAGCAGATTTACTACCCTGGACTACATGGCTAAGCCTTCATGTTTGACAGGTTAGGTGAATTAAGCACATTTTGACTTGCAATATTTTAAACACGCAGTGGGTTTATGGGAAAATAACCCTTGTGTAATTGGAGGAGTTTCTGTGTTACATTTTAGCACTTTTAATATATTCTTCCACTGGTTTTGGTTTTCAATATTTTCCATGAAAAAAAAAAAGCTTTGCTAATGATTGCTCATCTTTGTGTAATGTTTCTTATTTCTCTGGCTATTCCCAAGATTTCTCAACCTTTATTTTTTGGCACTTGGACTAGTATAATTAGATATGGTTTGCTTTTGATTCATTCTGTTTGGAGTTTTATCATCTTCTGGCATATGTGTTCTTGGTCAATAGTTGTAGAAAAGATTATTTTGGTAATTATCAATTCAAACACATTTTGTTACCCTCTCTTTCTACACATCAGAACTCTCTTTGAATGGCTATTAGATTGTTTCATTGTTGTCCTGTAGATTTCAAATGTTCTATTCTTTTTTTCCTACTATTTTTGCTCTTTGTGGTCAGTTGGCGAATTTCTATTGCACTGTGTTCTATGTAGTTGATTCTTTCCTCTGTTGAATATGATAATCTTTAAATGGAATTCTTTATCTCTGATATATATATATATATATATATATATCACATATGTGTGTATATATGCATATGGATGTGTATATATAGCATTTCTTACAGGGATTTTTAAAAATCTACTTAAATTCCCCTTTTATTCTTCATGTTACCATAAACATTATAGTCTCACAATTTTCCTATTTGATAAATATAAAATTCCACCTGGTAATTCCAATACCTGTGCCCCAATTGATTTTTCCTGCTATTTTATGCCTTGGTAATGTATACTTGTTTGGTGCCTTTTGTGCTTCATATTTTTTGTATACTGGACTTCCTTTTTAACAACAAAACCATAGAGACTATGTAAATATTTATGCCCAGAAATGTGAAAGTCCCTTCTTCTATAATGGTGTAATTATAGAGGGTTGAGCTAATTTAATTTGTATATGAGTTTGTTGTTGCTGTATTTCGCTTGAAGCACCATAGGTTTCAGTTTTTTAAAGTCATGTTATGATCCTGCCGTGTGGTTAGTGTGAGACCTGTAATGCCAAAACTTTTCTCAGTATTCTTTTCCTTCACTGGATTTTAAGAGGCTTTGTATGTATCCACTACAGTGGGGTTTCTTTCTTACCTTCACCCCTTCTCCCATGCTGTGTGGATGTTGTCACTCTGTATTCACAAGGCTCCTATGGGGTCATTCTCCACTTGTCTTACTTCATTGAGGCAGGCCCTCCATGTCTGCTCTGCTGGAGTGGGGCTCCTTCAGCATCATTTTCTTCCTCTAACATCCATAATTCTGCCCTCTTTCCAGTGCATTGTTTGGAGCACAGGCAGTGTTCATGCTTCTTTCAGTGGCAGTAGCAGGAGAGATCCTTTAGCAAGGTCCTGGTCATGAGTGTGATTTCTGTCCCTTCCCAGGGACTGCAGAATCTTTCCACATATCTGTACAAATGGTTCCCCCCAGCAAGGGATGCCTTCTGCTTCATGTCAGTTCCCTGATCTACTCGCACCAATAGACACTCTCTTCCTTGTACCTGAGAAGGATCCAAGACACAGGCAGTTTCCTCAAGCAGGTGCTAACTAATTCTTTATACACTTTACAGTCTACTACTCTTAAATTTACACAGATATTGTACATCTGAGCCCACAAGAGGATCTTTCTGCACTTCGCAGATCTTTCTCATCAGCAGTCATTAGCTGATCAGGGAAAAGATCTGGTGAACAGCTGTAGAAATCCACTGTATCTGGAGCTCTCCAGATTTGGCCTTTAAGAATTCATCTAAATTTCAGCTGTTCTGTTCTTACCTGATTCTGTAGTAGTGACTACGTTTTTTTTCAAGTATTCTCAAAAACAAACAAACACACAAAAAAACAAAATGGATGTAATTTGTATTTCTGTATCTCTAGGGAGAGGCTATGTACCCTTTTTTATTTCAGTTTACTAGGTTGCCTTGCAACTACCACTCTTTCATAGCTTAAAAAATAAATTATCATTTTGTTGAATACATGGTTTGTTCTCATTGTTATAATGGGGATATGTGTTTCTGAAGCTTTCCACATCCTAAGCAGAAGTGGAAATCTAAATAATTATGTTTATAAATAATGACATACAACCATTTTAAAATTAATAAAAATAACATTTATAATAGTTTCAAAGTGTGAAATATGTATGACGTATTTATCAAACTACATGTAAGAATTTTACACTAAAAATAATAAACATTGCAGAGAGGAACTAAAAATGCATAAGTAAATTGAGAGGGATACCATATTTATAGTACGAAGCTCAATATTTTTGAAATTTCTGCTCCTTCAAGTAATACCAATGTAGCTGTAGTTCAAATACCAGGAAACTAGGTTTTGGGAAATAATAGAAAATCTGATTCTAAATTTTATACAAAAATACAAAATCCAGAACTCATTGAAGTATTCTGAAAGAAAAAAGTTGAACAGTTTACATGAATTGATTTAAGACTTATCATAAATCTAGAGTAATCAAGAAAACTACATTATTTACCACATGCCAGTCAGATCGGCAAAAATGAAGAAAATAAATAATAATAGATGCTGGAGGTGTTGCAGAGAGATAAGAACACTAGCACAATGTTGGTGGAACTGCAGACTAGTACAGCCCTTCTGGAAAGCAGTGTGGAGAATCCTCAAAAAATAAGGGATGAACCTACCGTATGATCCAACTATCACTCTTCTGGGGTGTTTTTCCAGGGGAGTTGGAATCAGCACATTACAGTGACACAGCAAAATCTATATTCCTAGTAGCTTTATTTACAATAGCTAAATTATGGAACCACTCCAGATGACCCTCACTGGATGAATGGATCTAAAAACTGTACACACACCATGGAGTTCTATTCAGCAATTAGAAATAATGATATTGCAGGCTTTGAAGAAAAATGGATGGTGTTGGAATAAATCATGTTGAGTGAAGTTATTCTAACCCAGATAACCAAGGGTCAAATGTCTTCACTCATCATTGGAGGCTGGAGCTAGACCCTGGCTGGTGTGAAATGTGGTCAACTCTCATGTATTAGACCCAGAAAAGGTGTAGTAGAACATAACCTAGGGCATTCATACAGATGCATCAGTAATGAGGGGCTGGGGGTAGGGAGAAGGGGTAAGAGTGGGAGAATAGGGTGGGCCTTAGGAGTTAAATATAATTTTAAGAATATATACATATCATATTATTTCATTGGATGCATTTTTTATTGTACTGTAATTTAATTTATTAATAAAAAAAGAAAAAAGAGTCTCTGGTTTGGTGGAAGTGTAATCAAATAGAAGAATATGTGAGAATGGTGAGTATAGAAATAGGCTAGCTTTTAATGTTCCAATCTAAAGTTGAAATCACCTTCTAACTAAACTTGATGTCTCTTGAAGCTATGCAGGTTCCTTGATTAAACCCTCTAACATGCTCTTTCTGTATAATTTGTACTGCAATATTTAATCATTTTTCTGTAATATTTCATTATTGTTAGTGTTCCCCATGATGACATATATTTATAGTGCTTTTTTTCATGTGCATGTTATGGCTTAATATAAGGATTTGCACATAATAGGTGTTTGATACTTTCCAAATGAATGACATATTTTATGCTATGTGAAGTGTAGTAAACAATTAGATTATTCTGGGATATAACTATATCTATTTGTTGACATTTTCTGAACTAAGACATAAAGGGATGCATACAGGAGACCACAATTTTGTTTTTTTGATAATGCCTACGATTTTCTTTATTGCCTTCCTCTTACTGGCTTCATCTGTTCTTTAATTGTTCCCTCTAGATTGCTGTATCATTTAGTGTTCCAAATTCCAAGCAATCAGAAACAAATGTTGGCTTCCTTTGTTAGTGACAATGTGCAGCAAATTGTCTTTCTCTTAAGAGTGAACTCTCTCAAATAAACCATTGGGTTTTCCAACTTTTCAAAAAGTTTGCAATCCTACTTGCTGTTTCTTACTTTATATTTTGAGTTACTTGAGAATTATGAAAAAGTATAAATATAATGCAATTAATTCTCCTAAATTTTTACCCAAATTCCAAAAATGTTGACATTTTTCACATTCAATTTTTCATTCTCTTTTTGTTCCTTAAAACATGTTGCTTAAAACAAGCATCATATTCTTATTTTCTCAAAGTAAAATTATCAAAAACAAGTAATTACACTGATACAATATTATTATCAAAATTACAGACTTTATCAAAATTTTCTAATTATACTATTAATGTTCTCTTTAAGCAAGAAAACATTTCTATTTTAGTGTCCAGTCCAGGATCATGTAATAAATTTAGTAATTTAATGTGTTTTTCCTTATCTTAACATTTTATGAATTCTGGCTGTTCATTCTTTAGACTACTGTTTTCATCATAATTATAATGTAGGTGTGCATTTTTAGTAGACATAATTGCATGAGACATGACTTAATTTAATTGCATTCATAATTTGATACTCCTCAGTTATATTTCTCATGGTAATGAATAAGCATTTAACAGGACTATCTTATAAACATTTGTTTCTCATCATATTTCTGCCTACTACTTTTAGGTTAGAAAGATCATTGTCTAAAACAATTAATAATAAGATGGGGCTCAAGAGGGAATTTCCTAATTTCATTATTTCCTCTGCATTTATTTGTTTGGAATCTTCTATGAAGAAGAAGTGTTCCTCTTCTACTATATTAATCTTTTTGATCACAGATTCTTATCCTTTTAATGATCAACAATATATTATTCTCATTATTTATTTGTGAATGTGTCATTGTTTGTAAAGATTTTTCTCTCCCAATCTTCCGTACACATTTATTTCACTAAAGAACCTGGAGCATTTAGGTCCTATTAGCATTAGATCATCAGAGTTGAGGGCTAGCAGAATGGTTTCCAGATGCCCAGGCAGGTAGAGTTCCTGCAGTATACAATACGGCGCAAAGATGACGTGATGATATACTTCAGAGGCAAGATGGTAAATGTCTTGCAATTCCTGCTAGGTTAAATAAAACAGCTTCCGGTGTTTCTCATTTATCCGGATGAAGGAAAAATCATTCTCCAGATCAATAGCTGCATACAGCATGTTTTCTGTAGCAACTAACATGATGAGTAAAATGTGATATGATAGGTAACATTACTTTTCTATGCACATTTCAAATCTTTGATGTAGGCATCAATTTCTTAATTCCCTCCCAGGTTTTTTTTTTTTTGTTTTTTTTGCTTTTTATATACTAAAGGAGAGTTAGAGAAGGTACGTGCCAAAGATTTCTATGTGGTCTTTCTTACCATAGAAGCAACAATTTCAAAAGTCAGAAACACAATGTGGAGATGTTCCAAAGTGCTAATGATTGCTACTATAGCATATGTCAAAATCTTGATAAATACAGAATATTTCAGATATGTATCAGAGTTATGGCGAGCTGTGCTTATGTCAGGACTCTGTTCATTGTCTTATCTCAGTAAACTTTCATACACACTGATAAACAATAGAGGATATTGGTCTCTAGAGTTATATATCAATTTTGATCATTATCCACTAATGTAAACATAAAGGTAACTTAAATGACTTCAAGTTTCTCTGAGTAGGACAAAAATATACAGAATACATGGATGAGCTTGTGTTTTTACTGTACTATGTACAACTTCTGATTTTACAAGGAACTGTAAAATGAAGAAGTGATTCAGGTCTTGGAAAGGTGGGATAGAAAATCAGTGGGATGCCTAGATATTTACTCCGGAGCAGCTCATGATCAAGTAACATCCAGTAAAGAGGTTACTTCTCCAGGATCGAATCTTCTCTTTCATGTACTGCCCTCAGCCTGCTGTAGTAACTAAGCCTGCTATGTTTTTGTTTCTGTGATTTAGGAAACAATACTATTCAGCATACCCGACATACATTCACCTGATGATGTTGTAGGTGGATCCTGCCAAAATTATTACCACCCTAACTTCAGAAGCAATTTTATGAGATACTGACACTCATCCCTCATCTGTGCAGCGGAAAGACTTCTCAAAGGGTATGTATTCTCACCAGTCTTATAGGACTCAGTCTGAGCCATGTCTGAATGTCCATCTCAGGAAATATTCAATGTACTTGCATGGCAATTCTGACATCTCAATGACAAGACCCACAAACAAATGCAACTTTGAAAAAATAACTTTACAAAGGCTAGAGAGCTGGCTAGGTGGTTACATGCTTGCCCAGCATGCACAAGTACACGGGTTCAAACCCCAGCACCCATGTACAAAACTAAGTGTCAGAGCAACGAAAGCCATGTGAAAAACTCAATAAAAATTGATTTTCTCTGTCTATCTCTCTCTTTCTTTCTCTCTCTCATTGTCCTTCTCTCTTTAAAAAAATAACTTTACAAATAAAACATTGACGCATTCGACCAGCGAGGTGCCAATAACAACATGTACACTCTTGTTGCTTGCGGAGATCTCTCTTTAATCAGGAAATTGTACCGCTTATATAGCGAAAGTAGTCCAATCAGCAGGTTGTTGCTATGAGGAAGAAAACTCCATCGGTCCCTATTGGTTGTCCCTAGGTGGTCAGATATTGCAAGCATACGAACCAGGAATAGCACAAGATCAACTGACCAGGCTTGGCCAGCTGCCAGCTGCCATCTTAAAACTGCCTGCGTGGCGTGGCCCCCGGGTGCCGCCCGCCACAAAACATTAGATTGATATAATTGTTATGAGCCCCTCAAGTTAGCACATTATATCTGGAACATGTGAATGTGCATTTATATTTTGCCATTAACACATTCAACTTGATCTAAAAATTTGTTTTCCATCTTCATAAAGTCATCCTCAGGACCCATTTTCATACATCTTCCACAGATTATTATGATGTTGATATAATTTTCAAAGTTTGTGAATGTCTGGGTATATTTAGTGTCTCTTTTCAGGCTTTATGTTATAGTTTATCTGTGATAAAAAGGAGAATATTCTTCTAGTTAAAATTCTGTTACTAGAAAGAGTAAGAAATTGGCTTTATCTTGAAAAATTAATGCCTCATTTGAGTTGCTATGAAGCATGAAGAAGATGAAGAAAACTATTATCAGATAGGTGAGATATCATCACTTTAACTATCAGAGAGATTTTGAGGAATCATGAGTACTATAATTATTTATGTATCTGTATTTCACTTTTTAGAAACCATATCCTGACTTCTATGGAAGGATCCTGGAGAGTCAGTGAGTTCAAATGAATGAATGAATTCAATGAATTCAGTTGTTATTGCAATTTGGCAACCTATATGACCATGCCTTGAGTTGAACTGGTAGTTATCTTATCCTTGATGCTGTTAGAAATAACAGCTTTTTAAATGAACATATCGTCCCTTGTTTCAGGTTATATAAAGAAAACCCACATATTTTAAGGATTCTATCTTACATTGTTTTGCTTTAATTTTTCAATACTCTTAGGAGCAGCCACCCCAAGCTATGGTTCTTGAATTACTTTTGCAGAACATGAAATTCTATCATAACAATGGCAAGGATGTCCCCTCCCCAACTTGCTTTCAATCAGATCTTTAATCATAGTTAACGTAGGGAATAACATGATTATCTATTCATAACTGAGTGTCATCATTGGTAACCAACTGTCCACCCACTAACGATAATGGGATTTTCAGTGCCCTTAGCAATGAAAGGAACAATCAAGCTTGCATTCCTTCTGTCTTTCTCCAAGTTTCTAGTTTAAAATATATTCTTGGATACAAAAGATGAATCATACAGGGTTCTTAGTTGTAAACAAAAGAAATTATTTCATTTGCAAGCAATGGAAAACTTATTAGTCTAAGGAAGAAGTCCTGGAAAATAGTCAGGAGCCTATAGTAGACCAAACACATTAAAGGTATCAGAAAAAAAATGTGCACGGTACCAACAATAGAACATTTGAACAGCATAGTTAACAAGTTTAATTAAAAAAACACTTAGCTTTTTAAATTACATTACTGGACATTCTATTGCCATGTATAACTAAAAAGAATGGGGGAAGGACAATGTGAGGGGAAAGGGAAATACTGAGGACTGAATTTGAAAAAAAACTGTAAGACTTGCTTTTATATTTATGGTATATTCCAATGTCATCTAAAAAAGAAACAATTAAAAAAAAATAAAAGAAGAAGCACTTAAAGAACTATGACCCAGTGAGGGACATCTGGGTTGTTTCCATAATCTAGCAATAGTAAATTGAGCTGCTATGAACATAGATATTGCTGTGTCACTATAATGTGCTTATTCTAAATCCCCTGGAAAAATACCCGAGTGGAATGAATGTATCCAAAAACTGTGGTACATATATACTATGGAATTTTACACAGCAATTAGAAACAATGATGTTGTAGCCTTTGAAGGTAAATGGATGGCTATGGAAGAAATTATGCTGAGTAAAATCAGCTTAACCCATAGAACCAAAGGTCTAATGTCTCCACTAATCTGTGGAGGCTGGAAATAGACCCTGGCCATTTAGAAAGATAGTCTATTATCACGTGTTAAATCCAGATAAGGTGTAATGTTATACAACCTAATACTTTTTTAGAGATATTGTGGGATGGGGAAGGGAGGGATAAGGGTGGGAAATTGAGGGGGGCACTCCTGGGGGTAAATCTAACATCCAGAATCTACACACATTTTATATTTTTTGCTAAAAACTTGCATGGTTGTTCAACAATACATTTCTCAATAAAAAAAAAAAAGAACTATGACCCAGGGCTGGAGCAGTGGCTCAGAGGTTACAGTACTTGCCTGGCCTGTGTGAGTACGTGAGTTCAAACCCCAGCATCACGTACACAAGGAAGTATCTGAGGAATGAAAGTCACATGAAAAATTAAATAAAGATTGCTTCTCTCTCTCTCCTCTCTCTCTCTCTCACTGTCTCCTCTTTCTTAAAAAAAAAAAAAAAAGAACTATAACCCAAGAGTGAAGGACTCCCCATTCATTCCAAAGAAATGAACTTAGATTGCACAATGCATTTTCTAAAGGCAACAGCTAGGGATACTATTTGAAGTCACCTCCAGTCATTTCTTTCCTAGTGAACACATAAGGGGACCACAGAATCAAATGTTCCTCTATTCCATGAGGTCATATTATATCAGAGCGCAATAACTTTGTAAATATCAATAGTAAGTATAAAGATGTATTTATACCTTATATAAAATAATTTCATACTATGATAGTTAAGCTTTGGAGGAAAATAGAAACTGATTTAATGGTTAATCAGTTTTAAGATACAGTCTCTGACAGAAGCAAGTCACTATAACCATCTATTGCTAAGGTTTGATTAGAATAAAATTGCATGGTTGGGTAAGTTATTTGAATAATCTATTCCTATCTCAAATGATTTACAAGATTAGGGTGCTCAGAGTATTACAAGAAAAGCTTTTCTTGTTTTGAATAAGCTCAATATTTGTCAACATATCCAGTTTCCATATATAATACTTTGTTTGGTATTATGTCAAAATTACAGTGATGCTTTATGACATTTTATGACAACCAGAATATTATTTGAAATTCCATGAGGAAGGTCTTTTATTTGTCATTTTTGAAATTTTTAGTTTCAGGCATGACCAAAGGTCTACTTTTCAGTCTCTTTATGCAGAAGTTAATTACATAGCACTTCATTTTTTTGAACATCAACTGATAATTAATGAATGCCCAGTGGCCACCTAGAAGTGTGATGAGCATTCTTTTCTTTTACTGTTTATTCCCAGAGTGCAGAGCTGTTTTAAGATGCTGAGAATCTTAGCAGTTTTACAATATTAAAACCATAATAGTTCCCTTATGAAGAGTTAATGCTTTCTGATGCATCCCAGAAAGCAAAGAAAAAGAAACATCCTATCCCTGACTATTAATAATCCCTACATACATGTAAGTTTTTACAGAAGTAAGTTTGCTTTATTTTCTGATTTGAACAGCCTTCAGAATAGTTCTAGCATATCAAAAGTAAAAGAAATTATGGAAGGACAAAATCTGCACCTATTATCCACAGTTTTAAGGATTTAAAGTAAATGTATCCATTTACTATGAAACTAAAAGAAGAATCTTTTGTGGGAGTGGGGAGTGAATATCAATGATACAAACCAGTAGGACAGTAAGGCAAAAATAAAATTCTTACCTAAAACATAGATCTTAAATCTGAAAATGTTTTCCAATTCTAAAGGACAGATAACCCTTAGAATCAGAGCTAGAGTTAAGGCTGCAACTTCTTTCCTTGTGGGACAGGTGAGGCCATGGGCTGTTAGTAAATCTAGGCATTCTCAAAAGTATCTTTTGGCCATTGTGAATAATTCTGGTGAGGACATTCATATACATTATTCTATATGGATCTATGCTTCCATTTATCTTTGGTATATTGTAAAAGGAGAATTGCCAGGTTATATGGGTAACTCTATGTTTAACATTTTAAGGAACTGCTTGTTGGAATATTTTCAAAAGCAGTTTTAACATTTCACACTCCCATTATCAGTGTAGGAGGGTTCCAGTTTCTCCACATCACCTTCAAAACTTGTTATTATTTGTATTTAAAAAATAGTATAGAGTGGTATTTAAGTGTAACCCACATTTATTTACCTTTTGATGATAACTAGGTGTTGAATATATTTTCTGTGCCCTTTTGCAATCTATCTAATACTCTTCAGTGAACCTGTACATGTCTTTTGTCCATTCTCAAACTGGGTTTTATTTTTACTGTTGAATTTTAAAAGCCCTTTCTGCATTCTGTATACTATCATAACCAACACATTGGCTTTGTGTCCTGCAACCATGCTGAATTTATTTTTCCTATTTTTGTGTGCATTACTTAGGATTTTATGTAGGCAAGGTCACATAATTTACTAATATAGATAGTCTCATGGCTTCATTAACCATCTTTTATTTAATTTCCTTACAGATGATTGACTATAATGCAGGAAATTTAAGGGAGCCAGGAAGTGAAGAGATAATTTACTCTTAAGCACAAGCTGTAATCCATGCTGGGATGATAATAGGAACGGGGGGAGTAGAGGAAAGAGTTGAACTGAGTGGAAAGACACCTTGGAGCAGTTTCATGCACCTCAGTGTAGGAGTGGAGGTACAGAAGGCAAAAGTAGAGTCAAAACAACTCTCATGTGTCAATCAAATGAAACAGTCTTTAAGGTTACCCAGCGTGTCCTTTAGATGTTAATATGTATATTGTGATAAAACAAGTGATGTGGACTTTAGATTTAGCAATTTCTGTGTTAAACAATGCTAAGCGGTTCCTTAGAGGTTCTGATAGATTTGGATATATTGCTAATATGAAGTTACCATAGTAGTTGCTATTTCTTAAACATGTTTAATCATGAGGAAAACACTGTTTCTATTCGTTCAGGACTGTCACGCTTGCCCTATCATTTGGCGAAAATTGATCTGAAGCACATTGCTCCATAGCCTTTCATATAGGATATCCAAACTCTTTCATCCCAGCAAACTTAAAGGATGGAAAAGTCATAAGGTAGAAGGATCCTGAGACTACCGGTGTTTATTTGGAATAAAATAGCCTACTATTCACAACCCTTCATAAGGTATTTACCTGAATAGGAAATCATTTTCAATGTTTTTGAATGAACCACAAGATTTGAGAAATCATCTGTTCTACTAGCTAACTTAGTTTGAAGATATTTATATTTTTGAGTGTATTTGACCATGTTTTGTACTTTTTCCAAACCTTTTGCCCAATAACCCACTGATCTAAATTCATTCCAGCATTCCCATGACTTTCTGGTGCGCAGGGAGTAGGAATTCACTAGTAACTCCAGGCTCTGAGAGCACCCTCTTCACAGTGCAATTACCAAACTTCTATGGCATTTCAGTTATTTCCTGCATGGTAGTTTATCTTGTTTCACAGAATAATTGATGTGAATTTTAGCAGATGCAAGGACTAGATCCTAAATTAAAAAATGATATAGGAAAAAGTCCAGTGTAATGGTATTTTTAATGGTTAAGTACCTGAGGTCAACTTCTTCTCAAAGAAAAAAAAAAAAAGAGAGAGAGAGAGAATGCAATCTTTAAGAAAATATTGTTGTAGCATTTGATTATAAAATGAATTTCTCGTGTACATTTATACAAATAGAGATAAGAGTATCAACAATAATTTAAAAGTGAGTATTTGAAAGCATAGTGATTACTTTTGCATATTATTTTTTCTTATATATTTTATGCTTAAAACTCATAGCACACCTTCAGTGTACAATTTTAGGAGAATTTTATACATACAAGCATGTAGATTCAGGACCAATTTAATTTTTTAATGATAAAATTTAATACATGCACATTCAATTATTTCAAATCTCAAAATGTCTGCCATTTGCATTATTGGAAGACAGCAGGTGCATTTTACATTTCCTTACAATTAATCCCGGTAACAAATCAGTATCAGATATATACAAGTGCTCAGTAAACTTCAGCATTTTCTGGTTGAATAAATGAATGAATTGTATTGTTCTTAAATACCGTGTATTTAAGATTCTTTTAAAAATTACATTGTGAAGATGAAATCAAAATTGCAAACTAGTTAGGGAAACAGGCTAATTTTTATTTTCACATATAACTGTACGATCTTATACACAGTTTCAAGCACATACACACACACACACACACACACACACACACACACAGAGATTTTATTTTTCAGTGCAACAATTGGTTCCTTTGGTTAAATGATGACATTTGTGCCTTCCACCTGTTGGTTCAGGTCCTCTTGGAGTGGCAGTGCCTATGGCTTGCATTTTCTTTGGTGTTCCCAGAGTAACAGTTTGTCCATAAATCTTACCTGAGGTGCTTAGACTTTTCATTTCTCATTGTTTCTTTCTTTTTTTTTTTCTTTCTTTTTTTTTTTTTGCTGACTTCACTTTGCAGGTTTTTTTGTCTGGATTATCAGACTAAGGGGACACTGAAATTTTAGCATCTCAACTATGATTAAAGCTGCCCTTTGTTCACATAAAATGAGCTTGTACTTTGGTGAATTGAAATTAATTATAAGTTGGTTACAACTTTTTCCACTTTTGTACACTTTTCACAGACACAAAACACTTTTACACCACAGAACTAATGACAAGGTCCTGTGTCCTGTAGTATAAGTGGAATCTGAAATGCACTTTATAGTATTTCCAGACGAAATGTTTTTTGGAATTCACAAAATCACTATTTCCTATTTAAATTCTGGGAGGTGAAAGAATAAAGGAATACTACAAGAATTTAAATATTACAAATGCCTTCAATAATTAACTAGGAAATAAATTATTGAGTTAATGAGAACATAACTTGCACACACAATTATTTTCTAGTATTTCCTAATGATTCAAACAATTTGGAAAGGGAAGATGTTAACATTAACATTTTTAGTACTACATTCTATTTTTAAGCATACACTGTCTCTATGTAGATGGTGAGGCTATTCAAACTAAAAGATTTTCTTATAACTTAGGTGTGAGGACAGAAAAAGATTTTTAATGTTGTGGTCATTATGGAAATTAAAATTAAAACTGAAATCTAATAGCCTACCAGTAGTTAAAATGAAAATTGTAGGCAATGCCAAGATATTCTAACCTATGGAACAATGAGAACTCTCAAGCTCTAAAACACTGTCGATACAGGTATAAACTGGTATAGTGCTTTGGATCACAATATCTATTTAAGTTGGGAATATGCTAACCTATGAACTAGCTATTTGATATTTGTACACACAATAGAAATTTATACATGTGTGTGTTTCAAGAGACATGAATGTGTATTCTCAGAAAAGCATTGCTCTGAATTTCAAATTGAAGTAGCTCAAAAGTAGAGCAGATACATTATATGTTATACATTATTATGAGTGATTTATTGTGATATAATCTTGTTTACATTGTAATGATACAGTTCCGCACTTATATTTTGTGTAATTTTCTGTGAAGCATTGTGCTTCATAATCTAAAAATTAAATAATTAAGCTAATAGTGAATATCTCAGAATTAATGTCACATGTAAAATTTCTAGGTATTTGTAACTGATACTTTGCATTGAAAATTTTCAGAGAAAGACAAAATTTAGAAGAAAATGCACAATGTTAGGTTGTTTTGAAAATAAACAAAGAAAAACAAATAGAAGAAACATTAATTATTCAAATCTGAAAGAAATAGAACTGACACTATTGGCTCCATGAGCTCTGAAAAATAATCAATGAACATTACACAACTCTATGCTGAGAAAGATAAATTAGATTAAGTGAACCAGGTCCTTGAAAGTCATCATCTATCAAGTATCCCACAAAGAGAAGAAGGAAACCTGAATACTACTAAATATATCCAATAAATTGAATCAATAATTAATAATTTTCCAAAACAGAAAGCACCAAATTTTAATGGTTTTTTTGGAGAGCTCTGTCAAACATTTAAGAAAGACATGATACCTAATATCTCTAAAACATTTAAAGAAATGATACAATCCCTTACAATCTCATTCAGAAAATTGAAGTACAAAGGATATCTCCTAAATCATTTCATGAAGCCAGCCCAAAATAAATCCCAACAAAAAATTACAAGGAAGAAAAAGACAGACCAAAAACTATAACTGGCAAAAAAGTCCTTAACAAATATGAATCCAGCAATGTGTCAAAGGATTTACACATCATAATACAGTGAGATGTATTTGAGGCATGCATGCTAGTACAATATTTGAAATGTAACTAGTACAATCTATCAAATTAATAAGCTAAAGGAGAAAATTTATATGATAATATTAGTAGATACATTAAAAGTACTTGAAAATTCATTCAAGTTAAAAATTCGGCAAACTAGGACTAGAGGGGTCATTTCTCAATTTAGTAAAAAAAAAAAAAACACCTAGGAAATACCTATAGCTAAATGTTTCTCTCTAGGTGTTGCAAAAGTAAAGAATGTCCCTTCTCATCACTTTTTTAACATTATGCTGGTAGTCACAGTTAATAAAATTAAAGAATAAGAGCTAAAGGTATATGACAGGATAGAAGATATAAAACTGTTTGCAGCTGTCATGGTTATGTAAAAAGTACTAACTTGAAAAAATACTCTTTTTTAAGAATAATTTACATGCCTTTTATTTTGCACAGATAAAGGACTTAAAACTCTGGTTATTGTAATTGTAGAGCTAAGAATGTTCAAAAAATTACTGACATTCTAAATAGAGAAAAACTAAAACAGGGATGTTGAAGCTGGCCACAGGTATTTTTCAGGATACTCTTTTACCCTCATAAACAAAAAAAGAAGAATCTGTTTTTGGAAACTGATAATAGTCCTTTTATAGAAAACAGACTAACGAACAGAACAAAAAAACACACCTATAAGTTTCATAAATAAACTCCAGATAAAACAAAAAAAGGAAAAAAATCATGTGCATGATGCATGCCCCCAAAATGTGCAGAATACAAAATTCATATTCGAAGTCCATTACTTTTTTCTTTAACAATTGGACTTGAAATTCAAAAACAACATCATTTTCAATATAATTCAAGGTGGAAAGAAAGGATGCATTTAGACATAAATCTAACAAAATATATACAAGATCTATATAAGAAATAAAGGAAGTCAACCTTGATTTAAATTAAGTAGAGAAAACATCCATATTCATGGATAGAGAGATTTCATATTACATAGATGTCAGATCAATGCAAATTGAATCAAAATGTTTGTTGATATCAACAAACTAATTCTAAAGCTTATAGAGAAAGGCAAACGACCCTCAATAGCTAACACCAAATTGAAGAAGAAAAAAGTTTCACTTTTGATACTATTAGACTTCAAAACTCACTAAAAGCTAAAGTAAACAAGACAGTGCGGTAATAGTGCAAGGAAGAGACAAATAAATTAATGGGCTAGAATAGAGCTCAGAAACTGATCACCCACAAATATTATCAACTTATTTTTTACTAAAAGGAGCAGAGGTAATTTAATGGATAAAGGATAAACTCATCAACAAATGGTGTTCAATGATGGGACATCCACAGAGAAATAAGTGAACCTAGGTGTAGACCCCATACCCTGTAAGAAAAAGGTAAATAAAATGAATCATTAACATAAATCTACAGAAATTTCAAATGTCTAGAAGATAAATTACAAGAAAATCTAAGTAGTCTTGGGTCTGACAATAAATAAATGACTTCTTAGATAAAACAATATAAGCACAGTCTATGACAGGGAAAAACAAGAAAAAAGAAAATGGAAAAGTAGAGTAAATCTTCATTACAACTAAAATGTTATGTTCTTTCAAAGATACTTTACACCACACAAAAGTTAAAAACCTCTCTCAGTGAATGTTATAAGATTCACACAGTATTTTTAGTTACAATAGAAAAGTAAAATTGTCATATATATGCTAATAGAGAAATAAATGGTGGCTTATCTATACATTTGAAATGGTACTTTATTAAAAACAGAAATTAAAACAGTATGAATATGAATAAACTACAAACATAATACTTAATAATAAAAATCACAATAAACCTATTTTATGATACCATATGCATTAAATACATAGGAAGAGTGATTATATGTATATAAAGAGAATAATATATTTCATACATACATAGCAATATATTTTCTTAAATATCCACATATATAATTATAGAACAAAAACATAAATTGGCTTTTAAGTGACAGATTTGGAAAGTGGTGACTTATGTGGAAGAGAGAGATATAGGTGAAGTAATGAAAATATATGTTGCACCTCAAAACAACAAAGTACTACAAAATACAAGGCTATTATAGAGTTGAGCAAGACACATAAACTTTTTAAATAACTCTATTAAAAAATTAACTGTAAGTCATATACAGAAGTAAAATAATTGAAGAAATCCCAAATGTATGAATAGAATCATTCTAATGTACACTGGTCAGTGATTTTAAAAAGTCAGTCATAGAGTAATATGTGATTTGTAGCCTGTATAGAAAACAATCACATGAATTCTATATTTCTTTCCTACATGCATAATGTCATACAAAATACTGATTAGTATTTGAACAGTGTTTAATCCCCAGGTAAACAAGATTATGTAGGGAAAGCTTGTTTTATCTACAGTATTTATTATTTATTTTTCTTTTTTTCCACAGTGTATTCATAATTCTTCTGTAAATAAAAGTACATTTTTCATTCAAGACATAAAAAGTGCTTTTTTTTGAGGGGGGGGTGGCAAAAGAACATGAAACAGATCTTAGGCAAGTAGCTTCAAACTTGTTCTTTGATGTTGACACTTTTAGGATTCCTCAGAGTCAGTAAGTATTCCAGAAATTCCTTGTGAAAGCATGAATGGTGCCTATGGATACATGAAATATCATCTCCAGGATTTCATACACACTTTGGAAAAACTGTACAGGCAAGCAAAGAATTAATTGCATGTGGTAAAGTCTAGATGCATATACATGTTTACAGTGAGCAAAGTGTGCTTCTTTTCCTGTTTTTTTTTTTTAAGAGAGAGGAATAGTGAGGGGAAGAGAGAGAGAAAGAGAGAACTAATTTTATTTAGTTTTTCATTTGTCCTTTTTAGCTTAAACAGTTCATTGTGTATGTGGTGCTGGAGTTCAATCCCGCATCCCTGAGCATGCGAGGCAAGCTCCAAAACCTCAGCCACCCACTGCTCCAACCCCTTTCCTGGTGTAAAAATAGCACTCGTTACACTCTATAGAATTGAGATGTATCTGGTGAAATAATAAATGAAGGTAAATGCAAAACTGAGATTGATAAGGAAACATTACTCCATATTTTTTAAAAAAAGAACACAAATAACGGTTAGCAAAGAAATGTAGCGAGGCATGGTGGCACACACCTGTAATCCCAGCAGTTTAGGAGGTTGAGACAGAAAAATTGTAAACCCAAAGTCAGTCTCAGCAACTTAGCAAGGTCCTAGCTACAGAATCCCTATATCAAAATAAAAAGGTGGGTAGTGGTGGGGGGGCAGCACTCTGCTGGGGTGTGGCTTAGTGGTTAACATCCCTGGGTTTGATCCTTGGTACCAAAAACCAAACAAACAAACAAAAACATAGATTTATAATAAAAGTCTCTCTTATGAGAGTGTTAATATCCAGAATACATATTAAGGACTCAAAAAACACCAATACCCCCACACACAAATAACTCATTTCAAAAATGGGTAAATTAAATAAACATCCACTTCTCAACAGAAGGAATATATATGGCCAACAAATATATAAAAATATTCAATATTTTTAGAAAATAAAGAAATGCAAATCAAAATTCCACTAAGATTTCATCTTGCTCCAGTTAGAATGGAAGCTATCAAGGATACAAATAATAGTAATTGTTGGGGAAGAAAAAGGAGCAATTTTACACATGCTGGGATTGTAAATTAGTACAAGAGCTATGGAAATCCTTATGGAGGTTCCTCAAAAGACTAGAAAAGGAACCACCATATGACTCAACTGTACCATTCCATGGCATGTATCCTAAAGAATTAGAGTCAATATACAATAGCAGTACATGCATCTTCATGTTTATAGCTGCACAGTTCACAGTAACCAGGCTATGGAACCAGCCTAGGTGTTCATCAACAGATGAGTGGATAAAGAAAATACGGTACATTTACACAAAAAAATTTTATTCTACCAAAGGAAAAATGAAATTTGATTAAATGCAGACAAGTGGATGGAACATGAGACCATTATGTTAAGTGAAATAAGCCAAACTCAAAAGGTCAAGTGTTGTACATTTTCTTTCACATGTAGAAGCGAAAGAATAATCAGGAATATGAAGGTGTTGGGGAGATCTCATAAATATTGAAGAGAGATCAGAGGAGTAGATGAAAGGGACTAGGGAAACGAAGGAGGAGAGGAAAAGGGGAAACATCTGGGAATTATATTGACCAATTTACGTTGTTATATTTTGTGCATGTACAAATATGTAACAATGAATACCATTATTATGTACAATTACAATATAACAATTAAAAATATGGAAAAAATAAAATTACAAATTTTTTAAAGGAAAGAGAACAAGAGAATCTGTTTTATTTATTTTTCCATCTGGCCTTTGTTTCTCAGACACTTAGTGTGTATGTGGTGTCAGGGTTTGAACTTGGGTCCTCATGTGTCCCTGGCAAGTGCCATAACCACTGAGGGACCACTACAGCCCCCGGGAAGAGTATTTGATGCTCCCACAAATTTTTTTTCCAGGGCTGTTGTGAGAACCAAATGATATAATAATTGGTCACTAGCTCCACAAAGTATTTTTAGGAAGGGGAAATGCTGAAACTGAGTTAAGGTACACTCCAAGTTTTTATAAGTATGTTTTTGTATATACTATTGTCACATATATTTAAAGAAAAACATGCTTTCTATATGTATAAGAATTATGTCAGTAGATCTGGTTATATCAGAATAAACATATACCCAAAAAGAGAGGCAAGGGATCAGGAGACAGGAAGAGGGAGATGGGAGTACTGGTGGGGGGGATGTTTGCCAAATTTCTTATTGTATTATATGCATGTAAGAATATATGAAAACAAATCCCAGCATTATGTACAACTATAATGCACTGATAAAAATAATTTAATTTTCAATGAAAGTTAATAAATATAGATCAATGGAAAAGAACAGAAAACTCAGAAATAGGCTCACAAACACTTCTAAAAAGTTTTTGAGAAAAGTGCAATAGTAAGTTATTGGAAGAAAGACTTTTTAATAAACAATACTCAAGAAAGTGGGCATTTGTGAGCAAAAGAAAAGAACTTTGATCTAAACCTCACATCAAATATAAATTCTAACTCAAAGTGAATTGTGGGCATAATGTGAAATGTAAACCCATTGGAGTTTTAAAAGAAAGTTAAGAAAAGTTTTTGGGAGTTAAGACAAGACAAAGAGTTCTTAGACTTGACACAACAGGTATAATAGATAAAAGGAAATTTTTGTAATATGAACCTCAGAGAAATTTTATAAATTGCTTTGTGAAAATCCTCTTAACAAGATGAAGAACATTTACAAAGTGGGAAAAAATATTTGCAAACCACGTATTCAGCAATCTGAAAATGGGTCAAAGACATGAACATACATTTCACAAAAGAGCTAATACAAATGACAAAAGTGGAAAGATATTTAGTATCATGAGTTATTCGAGAAATACATTAAAATCTCAATGAGATACCATTATCCATCTATTAATATGTGCAAATTAAAATATGTGGTAAAGTCAATTGCTAGTGAGGTTGTAGAGAAACTTGATTAGTCATATTTTGCTGGTGGGAATATAAAATGATATAATCACCAGGAAAAACCATTCGGCATATAATCTATAAACTATACTCTTGCATATTTATTCCACAGAAGTAAGCATTTATTGTCATGAAGAAAGCAGAACACAAATGTTACCAGTAACTTTATTTGCAATAATCTTAAAAAGGAACATATGCATTTCCAGATGGTTATACAAATGTGTAACATATATACTGTGGAATACTAATCAGCAATAAAAATGAATGGAAATATTGACTGCAACAACTTCAAGGAACTTTAAATGAATTATGCTGATAAAACAGTGCCAATCTCTAAATAACATATACTTTGTAATTCTATTATTATTATTATTATTATTATTTGCACTGGGAATTGAACCCAGAGGCACTCAACCGCCAAATAATATCCTCAGCGCTTTTTATTTTTCATTTGAGACAGGGTCTCACTAAGTTGCTGAGGATGGCTTTGAACTTGGGATTCTCCTGCCTCAGCTTCTGGAGTCGCTAAGAATACAGCCATGTGCCACTATGCCCAATTATTTATGTGATATTTTAAAAATAACTTATACAGGTGGACACTGGTTAGTAGTTGTCAGATGAATTGGGCAGAATATTGTGTAGATACAACAGAGTATCAAAGGAGAATTGTGATGGAGGTGCTGATATAGTTATGTATCTTGGTAATGGTTATAGTCTTAGAATGTTGAGTATGTTAAAACTGTACAGACACACACATACACAGAATGCATATATGACTCTGTATGATAACATTGTGGAAGATTGGATGGATGGTTTATGGTTTATGGGATACTTTGATTTATTTGCAACTTCCTCTGAATTGCAATATTAAAATATTATAAGCATTTTGCCTTGTCGTTAAATATTCTTCCACATCATTTTAAGTATTCACATAAAAGGAAAAGATGTTTCAGTGCTACAACTTCTAAAGAAATTATTTGACATTTAATCACTTATAGAAAATTTCTGCAATAAATACTCTTCCAATGTTCATTTATATGAATATAATTATGGAATTGTTTATTCAGTGTGCATTTCTAGACATCAAAATGCTAGGTGAAGCATGAGGAGTACTGCTAGGTTTTTTTTATCCATATTGAAAATTGCTTTCCAGAAACAATGTAACAAGTTATATTAGCACCAGGAAGGTTTATATTTTCCTACATATAATACATTCATAAATACCAAATATATCATTAAAATATGTTATATATGAACTATTCAATTATATGTACATAATGATATGTATGTGTTTATTTCCTTAGCTTAGGAAAAATAATATCATCATTTTAAAATTTTTCTGTAAGTTTTTTTTTTTTACATTCTTAATGGCCACATGCATTTTTCTTTGAAATTTGCCCATTATATCCTTTATGCATTTTCTGTTGGAACATTTAACATTTCCTTTATAGAACTTTTGACCTAATTAGCTTACAATGGCATTCTATTTTCAGATTCCAAAGACATTGAAGTATTTATTAATAGAAACAACATATTAAAAGTTTAGAGCATATTATGATATTTCAGAGTTCTGAATTTTATGAAGTTGATTCTCTTGAACCTCTTCAGGGAGTCCTCAATAAACCTAATCCTGCATTGTTTCATTAAGTACTAAGTAAACCAGTATAATTCTCTCCTGACAAGAACCTAGGAGGACATTGAAATATTGTTGCTTTTCTGTAATATATTATTTAGTTGTCAGCTGAGAAATATCATTTTAATATTTATTTATAAAATAGCTATTTATTATATTTATTTTATGATCATTAAATGTGACGATAACCTTATTCCCCAAGTTCTTTCCCATGCATAACATAATAAAGACCTGAGTTATTCTATAAAGAGATGGAAGGAAGAAAAGCTCTTTTGTATATTATGGCCACTTTTGACAGTATAGTATAGTTTGGGGTTAGTGCAAGCAAACATGAAATTTTTAATATTTTGCTTTCACCAAATACAGACTGCTTTTAAAAATCATAAACATCTCAGTATAGTGCTTAACTATTTTAGAAGGGTATGTGGTAGGAATATTGAAAGATTTGAAGTTTAATTAGTTCTTTAAATATCCTTTGAAAGCTCTCATCACAAAATATATCTAACATACCAAATTCTATAAAATTATAATCAAATCATTTTTCTTTCAAAATAATCATATGGAACATTATTGATACAGCAACCAATGATCAGCAATTGGAAGTTTGATCTCATTTTCCCTTTTAAAATTACTGAGGTCAAATATAATAAGCTTTCAACAAAGAGACATAAGGGAAGGTCATTTTTTAAAGTTTAGCTCGTGTCTCCAACATTTCAAACATGAAAATATCATATTTTGTGTTTTTTTAAAGGCAGAGATAGGAATCAATTTTATTTATTGTTTTGATCTGGTTTTTGTTTTTCCAACACTTAGCTGTGTATGTAGTGCTGGGGTTCAAACTGGGTCCTCTCACATGCCCCACAAGCACTGTATTGCTGAGCCACTTCTCCAGCCCCAAAATGTCACAATTTCTGAATAAAGTTTTGGGAATTCAGATTTATGTCATAAATCTTTTTCATGGTTATCTTGTGAGTTTTCTTCAGAATATAATGAAGAAGGTATTTTAAGATCCTGACTTTTTTATGCTTTGACTTCATATCGTGGTAAATTTCTCCAGGTTGTCTACTGGTTGTATGTGAGTGTGGGTGATAGAGAGAAAAGGAAAGATGGAGGGAGGGAGGGATGGCAAGGGAGGATGGAGGTTCTACTGTGAATGGAAGGGACATGGTCTTTTGTGGTGATTCACAAAAACTTATTTCGGATTATATGAGGCATCATTATCTCCATTATTATTCTTGAAATTTTATTTTCAACATTTTTCCCACATTAAAACAATTCATCTTTTGTCTTCCACTCCTTTCTTTTTCAGCTTTTCTGGATTTCTTATTGCTTCCAAATTCATGCTACTACTCTTTCATGTTTGTGTGCACCTGATTGTTTGATAGGAACATTTTAACATTTTATTAGCTAAGTGACCCAACATTTTAACATTTAATTAGCTAAGTAACCCACACTAAAACTAAGGCACATTCTCCAGAGAAGCTTAAATTCTTTTGGTAAGCAATCTTTTACTTTAATCTCTAATTTGACATACTACTTATTGATATGAATCATAAATATTTTCTGTATATTAATAATAATAAATTCTCTTTAAATCCACAAAAATTAATGTATAGAAAAAATGTTGTAAGTGTGCGACTTATCACAGTACTCTCTTGTGATATTCTATCGTGACTTAGTTCTGGACAAAATCTTAAGCTGATAAATAATATGATTTGTGATTTTCTAAGATCAGATCACACCACTTGCCTCTACCTCCTCCTGGCAGGGAACTCTCCTTGACCTGCTCAGTTTCAGCTTTGCTAGAGTCTTCCCTGTGCCCCAGTTTTTAGGAAAGCTGTGTTTTTGTTGCTGTTGTTTTCCTTTTCCTACAGAACTTTGCAGTTTCCTGTGTTTGAAGAGTGCTCTGAATTCTATATTCTTTTCTCTTTTTGAAGGATTATGATTCCCAAACTATAGATTGCCTTTTCTGGAATATCATGCACAAACGTTTTTTGAACAATATATTCTTGTAATAATTTAATACATTTATATAATACCTTTATTATTCATTTACAATTTGGTGTCATATGAGACAGGAAACCAATCTGTATAGGTCTTGCTCACTGCCTGGCTTTAGGGGGCCTCTCAATAAATATTTACTAATCTAATGAGTTGCGTTTTTAGATATAAAACACTTATTAGAAATTCACCAAGAGAAATGTGTGGTAGTACCCTAGAGGAAGGTGAATATTGTATGTGACTACTTCATAAAATATTACGTGTAATCCATTCTTTAGGCTTCTGCCTGCCTAAAGGACAGACAAGGACCCCCCTTTAAATAAGAAGACAGTTCTGATACTTAATATGTAAATACTTTTTAAGAGTTGTTCTTGTCAATATTTCTTTCCTAAAGTGAATGAATATTAGATTATTAGCACTTGATTATATTTTCATTTCTTATGATCATTTAAAACCAAGGTGATAAGTCTAAATATAATTAAGATGAGTAAATGGCATATTGAGAGCAATTATCAGTATACTAGTAAAGTAATTAAATTATAATCTAATTGGAGTGAGTGATAAGGCTATCATTCCATGTTTTCTAAACCATGGCATCCATTACCTTCTCCCATAACATCTATCACACATAATAATGATGCTAATTATTGAGCATTTTATTTATACCTGGTATTGTTCAAGTTGGTGTAAACTTAGTATTTAGTTACAACAATAACACTATAAGGTAACATTTATTGTTTTACTATATATCATTAATTGACAGGGCTGGAGTGGTGGCTCAGCAGTTATGGCGCTTGCCTGGCATGCACGAGTATACAAGTTCAATCCCCAGCACCATGTGCACAACAAAGTCTTAAAGCAATGAGAGCCACATGAAAAACTGAATAAGATTAACTCTCTCTCTCTCTTTCTCTTTCTCACTGACCCTTTCTCTTAAAAAAGTGATAAAAAACTAATTGATTTTGTGCTTCTTCAGAACTCACATCATGCTAAAATAAGCTGTGGAATTCATGGCAAGAATTGAAGGTGTATTTTGACTATAACCAAATCACATCTTGGTGTTTTATTTTATTTTTTTTTAATTTTATTTTTGAACAACCTTACAAGATTTTAACAAAATAATATAAAATGTGTATAAAATGTGTAAATATTCTGGATATTGCAATTACACCCAGGAGTGCCCCCCCCAATTACCCTCCCTTATCCCTCCCTTCCCTTTCCCTTTATAACT
>PVKS010005327.1:62500-85894 GCA_004027875.1 Aplodontia rufa | reverse complement strand
TTTCAAAAGTAAGAAAACAGATTTCCCAAGAAGAGGAAGAAACTTTCTCAAAGATACATCATTAAGCGGTTATAACTGGAAAAATTACCATTGATATATTCTGATTCTTCTTAAATTATCTGTAGTGATCCTCCCATTCACTTAATTCTCTAGGGGAAAAAAAGGTAAAGAAAACAGGAAAAGTTGCTTTCTGTGCTTGAGAGTTTCAAACGTAGTACTTGAGACAAGTAGTAATCAAATGTTCTCTTAGGAAGCATGAATGAATAAACAAGCACATTGCCTAGCCCTCTGTAAGGTTGCCTGATTGATTATATGAAACTCACACCTGAGTCTTTTCTGAGGATGTGAGCAGAGGATTGAAGGGTGTGGAGATGTGATCTAGGGAGAGGAGGGCAGGTACAAAGAGTGTGGGAGGGTTGGAAGTGTGAGCTTCTTGTGCCTGCTGTGAAACATTACCATAAACTTGGAGACTTAAGACAACAGGAAATTATTCTCCCTGTTCCAGAGGCCAAAACTCTGAAATAAAGTTGTCAGCAGGATTGGTCCCTCTTGGAGGCACAGGAGCCTCCCCATGCCTTTCTCCTAGCTTCTTGTGTTTGCATGCAATCCTGGGTGTTCCCTCTGTTATATAGCCTCAGAGCTTCCATCTCTGTCCCTATCATGACTTGACCTTCGCCCTGTGTGTGTCTCTGTCCAAATGCCTTCTTTCTATAAGGATACCAGATATTATATTTGGGGGAGTAGCCCTAATCCCACATGACCTCATTTTAACTTGATTATATCTGTAAAGACCCTACTTCTAAATTAGGTCACATCTGCATGCTCTAGATGGACATAAATTTTGAGGGGAGACACTGTTACACCCAGTGCAAGGTAGAAGGGAGCTCCTGGAAGTAGCATGTGCTGAGTTCCTGAAATGAAGGCAAAGTGCACTTTGTGAACAAGAGATGCAGCAGCTTGTCTGGAGGGCAGAGATAAGGTCTTGGGCAGGATGGACAGGTCTTGCAAGCCACAGTGAGCATTTGCCCTTCATCTTGAGAGAAGTGGGCATCCACTGAAGGACTTGAAGAATGAAATTACCTAGCTGAGACAGTGTGTCAAAAAGGCATTCTGGCTTCAACGTGGAGGCAAAAGGTGCTTCGAGAAAAACTTGAGGAGGGCACATGGTGAGCCAGATGAGTGCAGACAGCATCTGGATACTGGGTCGGTTAGAGGATGAGCTGACTTCCTGGAGGAGAGAGGGGAATGAGTTGGTGCAGAAGCCATTCTGGGGAACAACACACACTGCACAGGGTCCAGTATTGTTCTTCAAGCTGTTGTTATTGTTTATTACACAATATTTAAAAATCAAGGGAATTTTAATACTTCTCCTGATCTCCATTTTTCCTTAAATCAACATAAATTATGGCAACATTATACCCAAATTTCTACATGACAAAATAGTGACAGCTGCTTAGCAACTGCTCTTTTGAGAGAAAGCCCATAATTTATTTCAATTCCATTCTCTTTTTTTGTTGTTGTTTCTTCTTCCAAGCCCTCTTGTCCTAATTTTCTTGTACCTTCAGATCATGTTATGTTAGGTAGTGTAGCATGGAACACTGAACAGTTTGCAAGGCTTCTCTTTACAAATCTCATCTTAAATCTGAAATTCTTACATTAAAAAAATTCATCAAAGGCTTCCTGCCTTCCAGGCAAAGTACATGGTATAAGTATAATAGTTACCAGGTACTAGGTCAGAACTAACCATCCATGTTATTATTGAAATATCTTTGGAATTTTTATTTTGCTATCATTTTGTTTCAAGATAACAATAACAATAAATTAATAAAAGCCTAGTGTGGGGGCTGGAGTGGTGGCTCAGAGTTTGGAGTGCATGCCTTCCTGGCAGGCACGAGAACCTGGATTCAAACCCCAGCACCACATACACAACTAAGTGTCAGAGAAACAAAGGCCAGATGAAAAAATAAATAAAATTGATTCTCTCTTTCCCTCTCTCTCTCTCTCTCACTCTCTCCTTCTGGCTCTTAAAAAAAATCTTTAAAAAACCTAGTGTGTGAATGTGTGTATATATATATGTGTGTATGTATACAGAGAGAGGCCCAGAAAGGTTCAGTAACTTGCCCAAGGAAACACAGAAAGGAAGAGGAGGGTTCAGGATGTTAATCTAGGTTGTTTGACTCCAGATTCCAAGATTTAGTCACTGTAGCTATACAGGCACTGTAGCTACACAGGCAAATATAAAATTTGAGAAATTTTAAATATTAAGTAGGATAAAAGTTTTTTCAAAAGCTCTATCCCTTTGAAAACTATTATAAAAGTGCAAGAGAATCAGATGCATTTCAAAGATAGATCAAATCAAATTATAGATTGTTTATTTTTTTTCAGATGTGAAAATTCAGATTCAGTCAATTACCTGTGAAACAGAACTCTCCCCACAATTAACAGACCATAAGTTCCTATTGACTTTCAAGGAAACCTTCTTCAGTTTGCCTCAAAGTGTGTGGACTAACAGAAAAGAAAAAGCAGTAGCCCACAACCATTGTTTTTGGAAGGTTTTTCCAGGAACAGGGCCATAGAACTGGGTGACTGAGAATGTCATCAGAGAATGGCCTGCACTTTTACAGTAGGTGATATAACTGCACAAATGATCTCTTTAACTCCCTCTAATTTGTTCGATTTCTCAAAAAATCAATCACCAATATAATTTATTAAACATTAGTTTTACCTATTAATTGAATAAAATGTATTGGAAATGACTAATCTATTATTTCTGTTAATAGCATTTCATATACATTCTGAGGAAACACTTGATTTAATCAGCTTTTCTTTTGCATATAGTTGAGGTAAAGGCCATAAAAATACTTGAGACCACCCAACTTCCATCTAGATTTTTAGTATGAACAACATTTTATAGTACTGCAGAAATAGAAGCATCTACTACATAAAAATCTCATTTATCCTCATTTCTCTCCTTTTCCCATTTCAACTAGTTATGAATTGGAAGTTCTACTAAATGTGGACCAGAAAGGGAAACCTCTATTAAATAAAAGAAGTACATAAGTTAATGGTTATGTATTGGACATGCAATTTAAATTGGAAAAGCAACTTAAATGCAAAGCAATTACTGACACTTTTAATATTAGCCAGACTAATAAAGCAGCAATTAGATCTCATTATATAGCTATAAAATTGGTTTGTAATAGATTGATTGCACCAAATGTTCCTACTGGTTTTTGATGGCCTTGTGGACAAGAGAACTATTATTTTGTATTGAGGAAAAAAAATCCTAGCAGTTTTAATCCACTTGAGTTCTGTTTTAGATTGGCAACAAAGATGAAGCAAACAAGCAAGCACAAAGGATAAAGATGAAAGGAAGATACAGAATGCGCTATACATCTGAGTGTATTTATTTTTCCCAAGAGACCATCAGTAGTTTCAAAATCATCTTGCCAGAAGCAGTTTCTGGAACTCTCTTAGCTGTTTGTTCATTTGTTCATACTTAAGTGATGTGCTAAACTAAATAGATTATTTGTCAGATTATACACTCAAATAACTAACTGAATTATGTGATCTCAAATTCCTGACACGAGGCATTATGATTTTAAAGGACAAAGAAATCCCTACAAACATCACTCTTCCCAGTTTTCTTGCCTTACCTCCCCTACAGCATCACCAAATGTAAGAAAGATAATCAATCTTTTATTAATGGAAAGGAAAATAAATAAATAAGCAATGGTCATGACCACTGAGTGACTCTGATGGATGCCCCAAACCCTGTTTTTTGTCTCAGCAGGACAGACTTTGTGATCAATGCTTGCTCCAGAACATCCTAAGCCATCAGGCTGAAAAGCAAACCACATTCTCAGAAGGCTCCTCCCCGTCCCTGTCCATCACCTCACCTCCTTCCTGTTTCTCCTGAGAACAATCTCTACAAATCACACTCTCAGAACACCTGAATTGAGTTCTTATTCCATGGAATCTAAGACAAAACTTTTTTTTTTTCCTTTGAAGCATTTGACTGCCTCAATTACCTATTTTTCTCCACAATATTAGAGTTTTAGCTTGGCACAGGGGCCCCCCTGGGAATAAGAGAGTTACACTTTCCAGTGTCCCTTGAAGCGTGATGGGGCCATGGGACTGAGTTTTGTCTAATAGAAATAGAGATGTCCTTTGGGAGCTTCAGGGAGTTAACTTTCTCATTTGCATTGTTTGCCCCTTGTTCATTCATTGATCCATTCTGCTGCCTAGAACAGGGATACCACTGTCCTAGGCCACAAGGATGGAGACCATACCTTAGGGATGACAGATTGGTGAGATGAATGGAATTTAGGTCTCTGAGAATTTTGATTTTGAAAAACTGAGCTTCACATCAGCCTTGGACTGAATGCCTTCAGAATTTTACATGACAGAGAAGAAAAAAGAAAATTCCATCTTATTTAAATCACTGTCATTTTGGATTTCCCAGTGCTTTGTGATCTAACCCTAACATATATATGACAGGTTCAGAACTGTCACATGCAAAATTTTATCATCTTTTAGGGGTCCAAAATAATTGACATAATCAAAACATCCCAGTAAAAAGAGTGGAAGCCACAGAGGAATAAACTACAAATGCAGATCATTCAGAACTCAACATGGTAGGGTCTAGCACTCACTGGTAAAAAGAAACTACAGTGTGGTAACTTACTGGGATGACTTATAGTCACTTCTTGGAAGACTGATTGAATTGTATTCTATAATGCACTATGTGTATGTATGCAAAAATTGTATAAGAAATTTTTTAAAGTACGTTAGGTGAGATATGTACATATACTAATTTTGTAATTGTATTTTCTATTATTTTATTATTCATTTCTTGCCAATTCAAATGGCAAAATCAACATTCAGGATTTAATTGTCTTAATTCTTAATAACTAAAATAGGAAGGCAAGACTACATGGTCAATAGAGGGTCAATAGAAATGACTTTACAAGAATTGGTATTTGGGGGTAGAGGTCGTGTCTAAAATGCAAGTGATTCATATATAACAATAGCCAATAAATTCATTCAGTTAAATAGGGACATTTTTGTGATTAATTCATCCTGTAGAGTCAGCAAAAATTTGTTTTTCCTAGCTAGCATGAGAAAAGGAGATTATTGAGATAAGTCCTTGACCCTGAAAGGCAACTTGCTAACACTATACCATAAATATTGGCCCAAATCAAACCACAGCCTCTTGTTCTTTTCCATATTCTTCACTGTTTGTTCCTTTTGGAGACAGGAAAAAAATAATCCTAATGACTCAAATAATATACAATCATTTTTAATTCAGTAAACACTTTTAAATTTGTATCATTTTATAACTGATGTATTATAATCAATATTTTGTTCAGTTATGTTTTTCTTGTACGGAAACCAATCAAAATGAAAATATAATACCCACTGCATTCAAGTATCCCATCATACAGAAATCTACTTTTTTAACACTTTCCATGTTTCTTAATATTTGTAGAGGTCAATAGAAATTTAATCAGATATATCATGTAAATATATTTATTACATTTGTCTGTTTAGATAATTTTTCTTCTGATTTTCAAAATTCCTATTATTTTGTTTATTTGAATTTAATATATGTAATAACCAATGGGAAGTTTCGGAAATATACATATCTTCAAACTATCAAAAGCCAAAATTTTCTTTTTTCTTCTTTTGAACTGCTCCCTATGAGAGCAGTTATTATCTTTCCAAAAATCAATACAAGGATCCACAAATCAAATTAATTTTGTTCTATTATATGGATATTTTTGGTTCAAACAAGTAAAAATATTTACCACTTACGGTAATTACTAATTGTTTCTCCTTCCTATAATTTATTTATCTCATCTGCTTAACTGATAAATTACATACTATACCCATGATAAATTAAAGGCTAATTTCCTTCTCACATCTGAAATAAAAACAAATATAAAAATCTAATTTGAAAGAAAAGCAGATTCTTGCTTTCTACCAAATAGGTCATCAAAGAATAAATCAAAACAGCAAACAGCTACGTGAGTTTGGCCAAAATCTACTAGCACAGCTTTTCAGGTTTGATGGATATCAAAAGCATATTTTTAGAATATAGTTTTTAATGGATCATTAAAAATAAATTCAATTTTTTAAATGATACATAGAAGAAATGATCAGAAGGAAACATGCCAAAATTATGACGATTCTATGTAGGAATATACAACAGAATATATTTTTATATTCTTCTTTATTTTGTTGTGTGTTCCAGTTTTTCTACATATGCATACATAATGTATTCCTGTGGGCACTTTAATTACAAACGAGCAGACACAGAAGTGGTGATGTAGGAGCCATATATCACATATAGGTCTTCAAGAAAAGCTGTATGTACTTAAAGAGCAAATGATCAGGGATTAGTGCATCATAGAGATAGAGGCAAAGACTCTCTATGTATAAAACAAAAGCAAAATAAAACAAAAATACACTAAAAAGCTCCTGCATACAAAGTTATTAGAGGGAATTCTACTATAGAAAGGATCCCAGATTGCAGAATTCTTCCTACAGAGGGAGACCCTTAGGCAGATCCTTTTTGTCCCAAAAACAAGTTGAGCCCTGAAGGAACAAAGTATGGTATCCACAAACACTTAAAAGAAAATGAAACGCTCTCCAGTAGCTGTCCTGCCCATTTGATACTGAACCGTGTCTGTGAGCTGCCACCTCCTCTCCCTTCATCACCTGCCGAGTCTTGGCTTTAGAAAGGAGAGATTCTTATTAAAACTCTTCAAAAGGCAGAAAATGCCTGGAACAAAGTAACTGTAACTGTAAAATGTCCTGAAAGGCCAATTAGAAATTGCAATACTGGAAGTTTTATTACAACTAACTCCTCCTTAATTATCAATCAATGGATTCTGTTAGGGAGAAAAAAAAAAGCCCCATATTCTCTGCTGGGAAAATGATGCTAATTATTTTCTGTTAATTAAGGCTGTTCTGGGATTCAGACGTGCCATCCTTCAATTAAAAGATTGACACATCAATGCTAACATAATGTTCAGTGCACCCTTCCAAAGTCTTTATAACCAGGGATAATAAATTAGTGCATGTTATTTTAAACCTCTTGAATAATCATGGCTTTATCTTGGAATGAAAAATGTATACATATGCAATAATGCATGCACTTTATTAAGTTACTAGAGCCTTACAAATATTTAAAAAGGACCTCTTTGAGATATTCTGGCTCACTTTCAAAATTTTATTAAGCAAAAATTAAATACAGTATTTATAAAGGTATCTACTCATAGAAGAAAAATGGGTGTATGATAATTTAATTTAATTTTCTAGGTCCTCTGTTATGGAAGTAGCACATTTCATGAAATGTCTGTGTCAAAGCAATGACACCCAATTGTTTAATGAAACTATAGTACAACTAGATATTGTACTAAGCCATGTAAAATTTTAAATATAATAAATGAAAATTGGTGGCTTCTAGAGTTTCCTTTATTCTTCTCCAGAGTGAACAAGCTTGAATACAAAATGACTCTTAAGAAGGATCAGCCAGTTTGGGCCCAGCATGAACAAGTCCTGGAGCTGGGTAACCTAAGGTGAGAAGCTGAATAAAGTTTCTGCCATTGGTCCACAGGGCCTCTGGTTTCCCTGTGTACTCTGGCTATGAGCAGTACATACAACAAATGGATACACGCACACAGGAGACATGCGTACCTTCCACATGCTTCTGCATTAGGAGTCCACCAATTGCAGCTGAAATCCTATGAGAAGCTTAAAAGAGTTTGGGTAATGAAATAAGACCACTCTTCTCCACCTTCAGACTATCTGTACCTTCCTACTTATGGGGAAAAAATGAGGAAATCTAGTAATGAATGGTGGTGATTGCTTCCCACTATTAACATGATTCTGCCTCCTTTGGTGGATTTTTAGATTATAACTTGAAAGGAGAGTTTTGATGAACAATTATAGGTGAATAAATTGTGGTACATGGATAAGAAAGGACTCACCCAAATAAGTCTACCAATAGTGATTCTAAACAAATTGTATTCTATTACACAATATATCCTAAATAAAGTAATACCAAACTGTTAAATGTCTTATAATGCTCAGGCATCTAAAGAAAATCATCATTCACAATTTCCAAATATACAACATAGATCATACTACCAATAAACTATTACTTATACAAGTAAAATAAATACAAATATTTACTGAACACATATGTTTTAAACAGAGGTCAGTGAGAGAGAGAGAGAGAGAGAATCAATTTTTATTGAGTTTTTCACATGGCTTTCGTTGCTCTGACACTTGTGTACGTGGGTGCTGGGGTTGGAACCCATGTACTCTCACATGCCAGGCAAGTGCTGTAACTGCCAAGCCAAAGCTCCAGCCCATGAACAAGTAAATTTTAATTACTATATTTCTAATTCTTAAACTGTAACTGTCATTTTATACACTGGGAAATGAATGCTCAGAAAGTTTAGCAAAAAAACAATAAACTCAGAATCATAAACAAGTAAGTAGCAAGATTGGTATCCTTTCCCAAGTGATTTCATTTAAAAAGTCACATTACCACATTGCTATTGATGGATGATGACTTATGAACCCCCCAAATATTCATATATTGAAATTTTAATTCCTAAAATGATGGCATTAAGAGGTAGATCCTTTGGTGAGCAATTAGATCATGAGGACAAACTCCTCATGAATGGGTTCAGTATCCATATAAAAGGCTCCAGAGAACTCCAGCTCCTTCTTCTACAGGAAGCTCAGAATACACACTGTCTGTGAACCAGGAAGCAATTCCTCATCAGACACTAACTCTTCCAGCATCTTGATTGTGCACTTCCCAGCCTCTAGAACTATGAATAATAAAGTGTATGTAAGCCATCCAGTCCATTGTTAGTATCCAAAATGAACTTAGACATTGTCTACTCTCATCGCAATGTTCTAGTCAGTAACTAGAGGTAACAAATTCTGTGCTAAGTATTGCTGAAGTAATAAAGATGTACAAGACATGCTGATGATTATTTGATCATATTTGTGATAGAACACACAAATGAACTAAGTAATGATTCAAGGGCTAATATTGTAAGCATTTACAGTTAATAAGTGTATTCTGACCTGATCAAGCCCCTTCTTCTTGCCAGTGTTCTATCTGCTCCATTTCACACTTTTTTTGTAAGAGAGAGGGAGGGTGAGATATATATATATACGTATATACATATACATATATATATATATATATATAGAGAGAGAGAGAGAGAGAGAGAATTAATTTTATTTAGTTTTTCATGTGGCTTTCATTGCTCCGAGACTTCGTTGTGTACGCGGTGCTGGGGTTCAAACTCACATACTCACGCATGCTGAGAAAGCACCATAACTGCCGAGGCCACTGCCCCAGCTCCTCCATTCCACTCTTTATGGTGTTTGTTGGACTATATTGTGATTTTTCACTCAGGTAAGTTCCCTACTACAATACGGTTTCTTCTAGGGTAGGAAATGTGATTCATGTGGACCAAAATGACTAAATCAATGCCTGCAAATAGGATCAGGCACAATATTGCTTGTGAAATAAATGGGCATTTGAGATGTCTTAACCTGTAAGGCCACTCCTTTATATAATTAGTTTATTTAGGGTATCACCACATGCTAGGCACTGTGCTAGGCTTTGGATATTACAGCACCCAATAAGAAAAATGCATTTTCTATCCTTATGAAGCTCGTTGTCCAAAGGAAGAGTAAACTCAGTCAATAAACCATGGGAGTACAGGACTTTAAGTGCTGTGTTTCAGGAATCAGAAATTGTCATGGAGCACTTTACTCAGACTAAGGACTCTAACTTGTGTAATCTCATTCATTATGGTATCCTTGGTATCCTCATGTTTGTTCAAGACATTTAAGGAGGAAGACAAGTAAAAGCCAACTTCCCCCTAACTACAGGTGAATAGCCCCTGGGGGGAGTCACCTGAGCAGCCACTGCCATTATTCTCAGCTACAGAGGAAAGAATGGATGTTGCAATCTGCAGACGAGACAGGGCATGCTGATGGACAGACAGACCCAACAGAGTCGGGTTAATGTGTGCTGGGTCAGTCTCCAGGGTCCCTCTGACCATGTTACTGTTTGTAGATGTACAGACATTTTTGTCTTTTAGAGGCCATAAGTCATCATTTTACTGTCTTCTGAAAATATGTGAAGGAAAGGTCAAGAATAAAATTCAGCTTCTTTGTGCATGCAACGGTGTCCACTGAGTTCATAGAATTGCCCAGCATTCAGCACCTCCAGCCTTGTTGGTCAAGTCCCAAACTGACAGAAACACTCTAGCGGCACTTTGCCATCCTTCTCCCCTGCAAACAAACAGAATAGTTTTCACCTATGATAGGTGATTATGTGGCTTTCATTCAGCTCTTGTAATTCATTCGTACCTCCTGGCATTCATGAGTCATGGGTCTTTTCCACTTGTCAGAGAAACCTAATCCCTACCATTCAGGGGCCAGCCATCCTAAAGATGGCTGTACAGGTAATTGCCTTGAAGTGTAAAATATTTCCCACATTATTTATTACAGCAGTGCCTGCTAGCACCTCTATGGTTGAGGTTGTATCAGCATTTTCATTGTAAACCCCTTATTTCCAGCAGTAAAAAATGTGCTCCAGGCTCAAATCTAACACATGAAAAGTAAGTCCAGAAGGGAATTTTCTACTACTTTTAAATAAATAAATAAATAAATAAATGGGACATTTTTAAAGTTATATGACCACAAGAAGGGAAATGTCATAAACTACACTTTTAGAAGTTTCCTTTTCATGTTCCTAAGCTTGAAGATTGTGGGTGTGGTGATAAATGTCTTCACCCTGACCGCAGAAGGCCAAGTCCATTCCTTTCCCTCTATTCTTGACAAGTCAAAAAAAGAAAGGGTGCCATGTCCAACTCAATTTTAAAATTCCATCAATGGAATGAGGACCTAGAAATAGTTAAATACAAATTTGGGAGCAGGACTCTTTAGCATGACCAGGAAGTTTGAGATGTGATTAGCTCTGGATAAATTGGAAATTGTTGCCATAAAATGGGAAAAAATGATATTTCACATCAAAAAATTCACACTCCAGGTATTCCACTTGCCAGATGGAATTTTAGAGAATCCATTGAAGCCATCCTAGCACCACGCACCTTAGAGTCCCCATTTCAAGTGTAGAGCACTGTTATTCTAAGTTAACTACAGTTAAAAAGCATTATTACTTGGAAGCTCCTTATCGATGAGGTTGGTTAGTTGATCAATAAGATGTTCTGCAAAATTTGCTTATTGCATTAGCTAGTTGAGATACTTAGGAAGCTAAGTATCAGGTTAGGTAAGTTTTATTAGTGAAGGGATCCAGCAGTGACAAGCCCAGGATATAAAGTCCACTTGTAGGGGAAGAAAAACTCACTCTCCACAGTGAGCACTCAGGGAACCCAAGACAATAGGACAGGAATGAGAATAACTTGGCTTGATGATCTGGGTTTTAGAATCCTCAAACATAATTTTTAGTAGGAGTTGATGATAATATAGTGAGTGGTTAGACGGTCAGTTTTGGTCACTTGTTCTTGAACTTGGAAATGCACACAACTTTTTTTCTAAAACCAGTTAATTCTTATGTGTGTTATCTAAGGTCATTTTATACATTTACTACAATTCAGTAAGAATTGATTAGCTCCCAATTATATGCTCAGTATTGTCCAAGGCATTGCGAAGGCTTAAAAAATGTATTATCCTTGATCATCTGGAAGCTTACATTCTTGTAAAACAAACTTACCACATGAAATTGTCAACTCGTTTGTGGGGGCAGTTGGCCAAAAATGTCCCCTCAAAGATATCCATAAATGTTACCTTATTTGGAGAAAGGGTTTTTATAGATGTAATTATATTAGGATTTTTAAGATGAGATGGTAAGCCTGAATTATCCTTGGAAGAGTTCTGCATGACATTACAAGTGTCCTTATAAATAGAGGAGAGGGCAGATATAATGAGCAGAAGACACATAAGAGGAAAAGGCAATATTACAATAGATGCAGAGACTAGAAGGATGTGACCTTAAGCCAAGGAATACCAGAAACAACCAGAAGCTGGGAGAAGCAAAAAATAGAATTCCTCCTAGAGGTTCCAAAAGGAACATAGTCCTACTAGTGCCTCCATTTCAAATTTCTGGCATCCAGTAGGGTGAGAAAATCAATTCATATTATTTTATCCCAACAAATTTGTGGTCATTTTTTTTGGCAGCCACAAAAGTCTAATGTAGTAGGAACAGGTATTTCTCTTTGCAATGCATAAGGAAGTGAAATTCAGCGCATTGGTGAGTAGATGAAGCTAGGAACAGAGATACCAAAGAACACACAGACCAATTCAAAAGTCAGTTGTTTATAAATTACGGTTGGTGTGATCCAAGTCATAAGAGGTGTGCCTTGGGGCAGCAGCCAATTTTAATATTTACTTTAAGATTTGTGCTTTTCTTAACCCATAAATTATTTCCCAATGTTTGAAACCCTACATGTTTTGTAATGGTAAGTCTTTCAAATAACCTTTAGGTTGAGTCAGATAAAATTATACTTTGGCAAGAAATGAAAATCTTCCTCGACTCGAATGGGTATATTGTCTCTGGTAAGAACATTTTGCCATAAGGAAAAAGAAAGAGCTCTAATGTATTTAGCAATTACATTCATAGATAATGTTCAAAACTAGAGGTTGAAAAATGAATTTTTTCTGTTGCTAGCTGAGTATTCATTTCATAGACAAAAAGAAAACTGTAAAACCCTCCAACTCCTTCATATGAAGTATAGATCTCTTTAAGATTACTAAATTTTAATAAAAAGAAAAATAAATTCAACTTTCCTTAGTGCTAGAATTATTCAGTTATCACCTCCATTCTTCAGAGAACCAAAATCTTAAAGTGATTCAGTTAAAGACAACCAAAGTTTTGACAGAACAGTAGATACGGGTCATTCAATTTCCTACATTGATTTATATGACCAGAACGCTGTTCTACCTCTTCTTTTTATCAGGTTGTTTTAAAACAAATTAGCTTTTTTTCCCACTTAGTAAATGTAGGTACACATTTAGAGAAACGTCTTAGGAACTAATTACAATGCGATGTTAGTCCCCAAAGAGAGTGCAATAGTCACTTCCCAACCGGCCCTAGAGGAAGCCCTATGTGTCTGCTGTTATCCACCTGCGTCTGCATAGGTGGGCAATTTCCCTTTCCAAGGAGCAGGACGTAGGATGTTCCTGAGACTGAGATATAAAATCAGAATGCTGATTCATTTACAGTTATGAAATACTTGTCATATGGGCTAGATTTGTTGTGTTGTTCATCTTGGCAAACCTCATTAATAATACATATTTTTCTAAAGCATTTACCAAATTTATAATTAAATAACTCATAGATCAACGTATTAATGCTTTTATAAAATACACTTACCACAAGGACAGAATTCCTGTCTTTTTGCTTATTGCATTATCTTTAGTAAATATGGGGGTTTTGACACTTAAATATATCCACGTGTATGTAAGTATATTTACAGGCATGATACTGACTCATGCTAGAGTTATTAGCAGTGATTGAACAACTGATAGATGAAATCCAGTTGTTATTTAGTCAGAGTCATAGAAAAATGGAATATGCTCTTGAAAATGTACACAGTTCCCAGTTTTCTCCTTTGCATCTAGATCTCACAAGGGTAAAGTTCCTCTCAACCTCCCGCTTCCTTGATTCCTAGATTATCATCTTTGTGTTCAGGGTCCCTGCATCTTGGGAAAACTGCACTTGCACAAAATTAGGTATTCTGCAAGAGACTGGAAAAACAATTTATGACCAACTGCCCAAATGGACGCTTGCTTCTGCTTGTCCTTCTCTCAGTCCTTGACAGTGGTAACACCTGAGGGACTTACCTCCTTGGCATTAAAGATAAATGATAGAGCAAAAAAAGTTGAAAAACCATGCTAAGCTACAGCTGGTTTTCCTGTGCAAAATGTTAGCTTTATGTAAATAACTACGAATAAAGTGGTTTACACACTATTCTATAACATTTTAGAATTGTGGAATAATTTTTTTTTTAAAAATCTGAAGGATGTTATAGATTCTCTTTCAAAAATTTCTCCCATGAAACCAGTTCGACTTTATTTGATCGTAATTCTCAGCATGCCCACTCTCCAGGCTGGTCTTCAATTCCCTCCAACAAAGAAACAAGCTTTTTTTTTAACCTTTGTGGTATCACATTTTTTCCCTTTGCCTGACATTCTCTTTTCCTTGACCAAATTATGCCTATCATCCGCATCTTGAGTACAGGATCAGTATATTATATATTTTCTCAGACTTCCATCTCTACTTAGAACAGGTTCAAATGTATACTGGAGAGTTCATAAAAGTCTATTGATGATGGACTTGTGTTGATGAGGCTTAAATGCAGTAGCCATTATCTCTTGTCATGAGGAAAGATACAGCTCAGAAAAATGTGAGATTCTTTACTAATTACTAACTTAAAAGAAACACTCATTCCTCCATGAGATCAAGGGCAGATGTGGTAATTCACTGACTCACCTCTCTCCCAAGTGTAAGTTAAAGAAGCATTTGCTTTTTAAATTATTCTGTTCTTTTCTGATTTTTATACATGAATCACTATGTATGTTACACATGGCTGGCACCTACTTCAGTATTAAAAAATCCCTGCTCCTAATGTGTAATCAATAAAAAAAAAAAAACTTCTGCCTTAGAAAAGCACTTGAGAGTCTGGGAACAATTCCAGACAGGAACCCAGGCTTATGCACCTCCTGGATGTGGATGCTGCAGAGATAGAAGTGACTACAGTAGAGATCCTGACACTAAGGAGCTCTGAACCCTGGAGGAAAGTATTTTGGATATATTTGGCTGCATCACAAACCATCCTGTCTTTGTCCATCTGTGATGCTACAACAAAATACCTGATACTGGGTAATGTATTAAGAACATAAATTTATTTCTCACTGTTCTGGAAGCTGAGAAATCCAAGATAAAGGTACTGGTAGGGTTGATGTCTGGAAAGGGCTAGTTCCTCATAGAGGGCACCCTCTAGGTGTCCTTGCTTGGAAGAAAGGACAAAACATTAAAGAAAAAGGGGACAAATACTGTGTCCTTATATGGTGGAAGAGCAGAAGAGAGCATACTCACTCCCTCATTCCGTGTTAAAAAGGCCCTGATCGCATTCAAGAGAGCTTCACCCTCCTGACTTAACTCATCTCTTAAAGGTCCTACCTATCAATACTGTTTATTACACTAATTAAATTTCAAAACAGGAATTTGGGGGGACACATCCATATCATAAGATATCCCAAGACAGTGACTTAAAAGTGACAGCTTTCTTACCTGTCACTATTTTGTCACTTAGGAGATCAACGAGGTCTTAGGTGATTGTTTATTTTGCATGGTACCAGCAGGAATACCTCAGTGATATCTAGCCAACGAGGGGGCAGAGTATCCACATGACTGGAGTCTTGGAAAGGATGGCTGGAAGGCAGAGATCAGTGAGCACTGTCAACAGGAACAACTTCATATCCTTTCTAGCACGATGATCGCAAAATAGGACTTTTTACATGATGGCTAGCATTACCTACAGGAAATGCTCAGGAGACAGAAAATGTAAACTATGAGGCTTTCAAGGCCTGGATCCAAAATCTGGCACAGAATTATAGATAACTTCCAGCATATTCTGTGGTTCAAGCAGCCACTGAGCCCACATGATTTTATAGCGATGGGAAGAATGTCAAGAATGTTGCCATTTTTAATACACCACAGAAGGTTATGACATGAACTGGATTGAAATACAGGGTAGAAAGCAGTAACTTTCATAAGAGACACAAATGAGTACAGGAAAAGTTTTCAAAGGAACAGAGATTACTTCCATGTGGGAGAATCAGAAAAGTTGATATTTGAGTTGAACCTTGAATGATGGATAGGAAAAATTCTGAGATTCTGAGTTTGGGAGAAGGCAGAAGCATAGGGGAAGTTACATCAAAGCATAGCCCATATTTAAAAAAAGCAGGTGGTACCATCTTCCTGATAAATGGGCTGTGTGAATGAAAGTGGCTGGAAAGTTTAAGGAGTCCCTAACAACTTTTAATTGTGTGGATGTTTGGTCTTTATAAGTAATGGGTACTCATACAGTTTTAGCCTCTTACATGGAGCAGGGAGGGTCAGAATGAAGTCTTCAAAGAAAGGACTTTTGTCAAAAGAAATTATATAAAGACCATGTATTTATAAAATTAAAAATCCACCCCTTTCCATGAGAAAAAGAGATTATCAAGTTAATAATAATACTTAACATTTACCAAATCTTTATTTTTCTTATTTTTTATTTTTAATTTTTTATTTATTTATTTATTTATTTATTTTTGGTATCAGTGATTGAACCCAGGGGCACTAAACCACTGAGCCACATCCCCAGAACTTTTTATTATTTATTTTGAGATAGGGTTTTGCTAAGTTTCTCAAAGTCTTGCTAATTTGCTGAGGCTGGCTTTGAACTTGAAGTCTTGCTGCCTCAGCCTCCCAAGCCACTGAAATTGCAAGCATGCTCTATATTGAATGGCCTTTACTGAGTCTTTACTGTTTGTCAGACTCTACATAAAGATTTTACATGTATTAACTAGTTAATACTTAGAACAGACCTATGAAATAAATACTATTATTATTGGCATTTTACAGATGAGGAAACTAAGGTATGTTCTGTATAGGGTCATATAATCAGTCAGGAAAAGTATTGGGTCTAGAAGCCAAATCTCCCTATTCTCATCACACTACTTTTCTCAACACATTATGCTAAGTAATAGAGAGACCTTCTCTCATTCTATCTTCCATTTTCAGAGTTATATGACTTTTTCCTCTAACATTTGATTTTTGCATCATTTTTGCGTGATTTTTGCCACCATCCTTCTTTCTATCTCATGCTTCCTAATTCTTTACACTTGATTTTGTTACCATATTTTTATTCCAGGGAGTGGATTCTAGATATCTTAAAGAAAAAAGCATGAGACACCCAAGATTATCTTTCAACATCTGGATTTATTAAGCAATGCGTGCACCCTACACACACACAAATGAATTTCATTTTCTCTTTGAAGGTGTAAACTATGGGAACCCTATGAAAAGAGATGTGCTTCTTGAGGCTGTGTCTGTGTGTGCTTCTCTAACGGCTAGGGTCTGCACTGACAGGACTAGACTGAAAAGCGAACATGGATCATCCCAAAAGGGATCAAAAGAATGGCTGTAGGTGAAGCCTGTGTGCCTGACTGACCATAATGACCCTCTCTTAGAAATAATGTGCTGAAATTACATGTTTTTCAGGCTAAATCAATACATAAATTCTGTCTACAGAGCACCTAGATCATGGACTCTAGATCAATAATCAAATAGAAAATAAGTTGGAAGATACAAAAGGAAAATAAATAATTTCTATTGCCTGAAACTTGATCTTGGGACACAAAATAAAAATTCAATGTCCTTGATCATCCTCATCCTTCCTAGTGAGGGTGAGGGTTGAGAAGGGAGATGAGATTCTGTAAACAATACCTAGCTACCTTGTACCTTTATGTCCAATGCATCTATTTCCTTTCAATAAGAAAAGTGTAGGGTAGGGAAGAGAGGCTAAATAAAGTAAAATATCTTCACAGACCAGTGGAATTGTTTCAAGGGCAGCAGTGGGCTTAAATTGTAATACAGTTTATGAAAACTTAGCTCTGTAATCTTAAGCAACTAAATGAACTTCCTTCTCTGCAATAATACACACTTGCAGTTATTGTAAGTATTAAATGAGTTAACTATAAAGTTCTTTGAGCAGTTCCTGGAATATAGTAATTGCCATATAAACTGTTACCCGTTGTTTTTAAGTTCTTGATATTGCCTTCCTACCACACTGCTCTTGTGGCACCGTTCCTCTCCTCCTTCCACTGGCCTCTCCGCTCCAACCCAGCACACTTTCAGCCCAAGGCATTTGTATTTGTATCCATTCTTCCAGATGCTCTTCCCCAGGGTTCCTCACGGACCCCCAACTCCTTTCACTCAGGTTCTGCTTGCAGATTTCATCCTAGGTTTCCTCTTCTAAATTAACTCTCCTTCTTCCCTCTACCCCTCACCCTACTTTATGTTCCTTCAATATAGACATGCTAATTTGGTTGTTTATTTAGTGTTTCTTTTTCCCATGTGAATGTAAGCTCAACGAGAGCAATTACTTTCCCTCTTTCATTCATGGCTATATCTCCAGTGCCTAGATAAATTGCTTGTAACATAAGAGTCACTCAAAACATATGTGCTGAGTGAATAAACGGGGAATATTTCAAAATAACTGCAAAGTATCTCCAGCGTAAAGGGCACTACTACCAACTCCTTCCTCTACCTGAAAAGTTACCAAAAGTATCTAAGGAAGGTCTATGCATGATTGAATAATCACCTAAGATATTTATTCAATATAGTCAGGGAATCTGGACAATATGGGAAAAAATCTTTTTTACAAACTTGGCTTTTATTTTTGCTATTAGCAAAATAGTATCAGCTCCTGACTTTGAGGGGGTACCTCTTCTAGTTCACTCTGAGAATCCTTCTACATAATTCATATGAAGACTCCATACAGAATAGGTAAAACTGCCAGGAAACAATACAGTTCTTAGGACACTGAATTGGCGCGATACCAGTGGCATATGTAGGCTGAACAATACAGACTTCTGAAAGGTGAAAATTAACTAACCAGCATGGTTATACTATATGTGGCTACTTAACATGAGATTATCATTGTTCAATGGAATATAAAAAGAAACACAAGAAACAATCATGCCCACAAGGAATTTTGTTAAGAGTTTATCATTACTATAACTAACACCTGAAATAATAAACTTATGAAGAGGAAAGGCTTATGCTGAATCACAGTTTCTGAGGGTCCAGTCCATGGCCAGTTGGCTTTAATGCTTTAGAGGCTGTGGTGAGCACCACATCATACATAGATTTGTAGTGGAACAAATTGCTCACTTCATGGCAGCCACGAAACAAAATGAAGAAAGAAATAAAGAAAAAGGAGGAAGAAGAGGCTGCGGTGCCAGTTTCCCCTTTGAGGTCATTCCCACAATGACCTATCACCTCCCACTAGGCCCTTTTTAGAAGTTCCATGGCTTCCTGATTGCACCAAGCTGAGAAACAAGCCTTTAACAGCTGGGCCTTTGTGAGACACTTACACAAAACATGGAGTAATATATAATTCTTGTCAAAGAAAAACTTCAAGTGTGAATTAATTAGCAAAAAAGGCAACTTTATGATATGATTGTATAGGAAATCAATATGCTATCAAACAATATGTTTCATTGGTATTAGGATTATTTTGAGCTGTTTAGAGAAACTGCAGACACAGAAGATCTGAAATTAGAGTAGACATTAATTTATAAGGAAAATTTACATCTATAAAGAAAATTTCTATTTTTCAGACTATCTCTTTCCATGTACCAAATAGAAAAGAGGACTGAATCTCAAGAGACTTCTCACTGGAGATGGCGGAGACCTAAATCTACTGTGCAAAATTTGCTGTTATTCATTTTGCTTTTCCTGGTTGCATTCCCATTATTTGTTTCCCCTATACCCTTCTTTCTTTGTTTTTCTTATAGTACACTACTGAATATCTATCTATTTATTCATTCATTCATTCATTTAGGTACTGGCAGTTGGACCCAGGGGCTCAGACACACACGGTGAGCAAGTGCTCTACCACTGAGCTACACCCCCAGCCCTACTACTAAGCTTTTCCAAGGAATGCTGTTTACAGTCTGATCATCCCCTCTGTTGTTCACCTCCTTCCACCAACCTGTATTTTGCCATCTCTAGTCCCACTTACCACTCAATTTTGGAATGATTTTTGCCCATTTGTTTTAGTTTCTTAGAAACACCCAATGAGGAAAATCTCCACTCCCATGTCCTACCTCTGACCCTTCATTGCCCTGTTTCTCCAAGCTCTCCTCTTTTTAAATATAGTTCTTAAAACACTCATGCACTTTTTATAAACATTTTCAAAGATATTAATTTACCTACTATAGTATCATTTCTTCACAAATGTCTGTAGCACATTTTATCCTAATTACTGAACACTTTAAATTGCAGTATTTTTTTTAGATTTTCATTTTTTCTCAACCTAATCATGTATTAATGGAGATAACATCTACTTTGAATTAAGCAAATAACTATCTTTGGCAAAAGAAGTGCAAAACACATGTATGTTGATTAAACTATTCATTGCTCTTTCCTGCTGTAGACATGTTGCTGTAGTTAGGTTTGTAGTCTTAAAATATGTGTTTCATGCGTTTAAAAAAACAGACACAGGAAGCATATCTTGTTATGCAAACCACACTTATTGGAGATTAATATTGTCATATCTAATATTATTGACTTTGATCTATGGCCCGGTAGGGGCATGCTACTGTTTTGCTGATTTTTAAAACTGGAATTCTTTAATTATTCTACCTATCAGCTCAGTTTCATAAGTTTTCATTCTTACACACAATTAAAGGCTAATTAGTAGTAATCTTCTGAATGTTGTTAAAATTTTCTCTTTATAAACTAAATTATCATACAACTTGATCTTACAGTTTTAATTCAGCATTCTGATACAATATGAGATCACCAACAATTGTTTGGTTACACTTTACATAACAAGGCATAGAATTGAGGTCTGGGGTAAGGGAAGTGAAGAACAGTTCATTATCAATTCATGAATAAAATTTTGAGCCAAACATAGGTTTTAATAACTATTTTTATAGCAATCAAAAATTTTATGATTCACTCTTAGATTTTTCCTTTGTTTATAATCTGTTTCTGGATAATTTCTATGTTATTATAGTTTCCTTTTTAGAAAAAAAGATCCTCTTCAATGCATTAATTACTGGCAAGTAGTGTAAGCGGTTCATGGTCAAACACATTTGTGATCTTGTGACTGAGAGGGTAATGGAGAGCCAGAGAGTAGATGACAGAGCCTGTAAGTTTCAGGTCTGAATCATTGTACAACATTTATTAGTCCCCAGACAGTTTTAGTAACTCTATCAAATGGTCAGATATGTACCATTTTCATCTCTGGGAAGAACACTGGCATCTCTGATGAAGAGTTGAGGCTACAACCCGTTCCTGAATCACACCACAAAAAGTGCTTACAGTTCCAGAAAGCATATGGCTTCATGAAAACAACCTTTGAAATGATAAAATATTGTGGTCTCTTGTTCAGTGATTGTTTGGGTTGTTTTCTTCAATTTTTTTTCTTTTAACTTCTTTCATTTCAAAATAAAGATAAAAAAGAATTTTGCAATAACGTGAACGTGAGGTTTCTTAGCACTGCCTTTCTGTGGCAGCCTGAAGCTGTTCCTCAAGTGAACTGAAGAGCTATGATTCCAAATAGAAGTGATCTGCTCTGCTCTTAGGCTTCAGCACTCAAAGAAGCTTCTGGAGCATCTCTCTCTGCCCAATGTGAAGTTTCAGAAAGAATTAAAATCAAAGCATAAATCTTGGCAGGGTAGAGGTAATCAGTAGCATAGAGGTGAAAAGAACTTTCCACCTCCTGAAGGTTCAACAACTTGATTCTATGAAACAAACGGGCAGTAGACACATTAATAAAAGGAAAAACACACACAAATTAACCGGCAAGCAAGCAGGGGGTCACACAAAATGTGAAACTCAAAGAATGACCAGATGGTTAAAGCTCAAATATTCTACCAAACTCAGAGGATTAGGGGTTATTGGCTCTTTTAGAGGAAGAGCAAATGATTCTTAGAGGAGGTGGATGGACCCAAAGAACAGGTAGGTAGCCTGGGACAAAGCTCAGATCCTCAGAGCTCTGGGGGATTTAGTAACAAATCATGGAAAGGTGAGGATGGAACAGCGCTGTGATCAAAGGCTTGCTTGGTATGCAAATGAAGTCTCCCAGAAACAGGCCTGAGAAGAATAGGTGAAGACTATCCAGGTGGGCACGGTGATGACCTTTATTTTCTTCTCTAAGATTAATCTTCCCTGGCTAATGAGATTTTAGGCACAAGAATCTAAGAAATTTGTGTTCTTTCAGGAGAAACCCTCTTAGATAAGAAAAATTCAGAGAAAATCCCTCTCTGCATTTCAGGAGAAATCAGAGAATTGAGAGACAGGGACAAGGGGGATTCTCCAACAAACTTCGAAGCTGCTCCTTAATTTAAGGTACTTAATATGACAGCAACTTTGGGGTTTTATTCTTCTGAGCCCTAACAGTTGCTACCAAAAAAAATGGTGGTATTTGAACAACATGTTAATATATTAACTATTTCTTATGCTTTTATTCTTGCCAAAATTGCAAGCCTTCATTGGGAGTTAGGAAGTATATTTTCTTGCTTGAATATTCTATGGTCTGTGCATAAAGAATTCAACTTATTTTAACATTTCTCTAGTTGCCTACTTTAAATTCTGAGTCCTGATGTATAACCAGTTCCAACCCAGCTGGGTGATGAAGGATGCATAAGAGAACTAGCATATATTGACCACCTGCTGAATTATCTGGTACTTTACTTTCTTTTACCTTATTTTAGTCTCACTATAATGCTATATAGTAGGAATTTGTATTCCACATTTATAAATAGAAAAGGCAAAATCTAAGAGATTAGAAATTATTCGGTCTCAAGAAGTGATTGAGTCCAGGTTCAAAACCAAGCTATATGAATGCTAATATCTTCTCCATCTGATTCTAAAGGTACAGTACCTATGTCTGCTAATTCATATGTTCTCTTTAGTGATAAAATGAATAATTCAAGTAGAAGTATTTTACGAGGTTAGGGGCATTTTGGAAACACATTTTTTTTTTTATTATTTGCAGTAAGTGTCTTCCTTCCCTCCCTCCCTTCCTTCCTTCCATCGTCTTTCTCAAACTCATGCATACCAATTAAAGAAACCAAGAATTACTTTCAATATTATCAAAGTACTCACTTTTTAGAATCTTTTATGAAAGACCTATTATCAAGCGCATTTTTTTACAGTTTATTATCCACGCTTCTCCATACACTTTCAATAAAAGCAGTAAAGTCATAGCTATAATGCCATAGATCACTATTTGAAAATGTATCCAAGAAAATGAGTTTGCTTTGAGTCAACAACTTTGCTTTCCTGAATGAATACTGCTAACCTTTCCAAATATTCTGAAGACTCACAGTACAGATAGCAGAAAATGGCTAATATTTGTCTAATTGATTCTATCATTAAATACTATGATGAACAGTGTAATGCTGTTGTTCTTTTTATATTATCACAAGCATGGTGTTCAGAGGGTTATGCATATGCTCCACAGCAGAATTACCCACTCTGCATGTGGCAGAGAGCAATAAATACACTTTCTATATCTCAGAAGGATAATCAATGAAGTC